>CANXYC010611595.1:0-30065 GCA_948193065.1 Aleurites moluccanus | reverse complement strand
CATTTTCATAATTAATTGGGTTATATTTGATTGTTGCATATCATTTAGGTTGTCATTTGGGTTCTACGCGGTACTGGTCGCTTATGCATCACCCGTACCCTAGGACCGTCACGACTTCCGAGATAGGTCGTGACAGTTGCTAATTAAGAAAGTAGCAAAGAAACAGAAGATCTTATAAACTCACTAGATCTTATAGTAGAAACTCCTCTATATCTAGATGATAGAATCTTTAATGAGCTTTTTTCTATAAAAATGGCATAATATAAGCCTAACTGTCCCATTGGATAAAAATAAAATTTATATCTAGGGATAATCCATTAAGGTCTGTTATAAGTCTAACAGCTTTTCTAAATCCTAAACCATGAAAAACATGCTTTTAAAAGAATAGATGAGTGGACTATCATGATTAGATTTATAACTAAAGTAGATAGTTACTCAATTGAGGTCACTTATGAATTATGCAAAGCCACCATGATTGACAAAACTAAATTTTTTTTATATCAACTAGTTCTACAATCCTCCACTAGAGACGAAATTAAAAAAATCAATTCTTGTAGATAACATTCTAGCTATCATCATAGATGGCCTGAAAATAGAATTTTGTGGTTTCTTAATATCAAAAGAATCCTTAGAAAGAGAATAATCATTATTGGCATTGATAAAACTATAAATTTGCGACATGTGTTATTTTAATAATTATGTATGTGAATTTCAAAAATATTATTATAATTTGGATCTTAATGCTCAAAATTACATATCAACATTGTTCTTTGCTAAGCTTTTAGAACCATGGCCTGAAGTAGCAAAGATGACCTGTCAACTCCTATTAGATGAAGCTAAAGTTGTTGATGGATTAGGAGGATAAATTTTAGGCGGTAAAGTATGTCATAAGAAAAGTATATATTAAACTCCAAGTAAGACAAGATGTTAAATGTCTTACTTATATAAATAAGAGTTGTTGTTCCCATATTGAGTATGTTCCTGGTAGATATAAATGTTCTATAGGAAATGAAAAAAGATTTAAAATAGGATGTTCTTCTTGTTCAAACAAAAAGAAAAAATTTAAAGACTATAGAAAAAAAAAAGAATATTGAAAAGTTATAGAAACAATAGATGAAGGTCTAGTAAACCATTTAGGTTTATTAGGAGACAAAACGAACCTTAGGGATAAAGATAGAATAAAAGCCTTTAAGAAAATATACGGTAGAACCCTTAAGTGATTACAAGGAAAACCTCTTAGTAGTTGTACATGTTGTTGGATTTGTGGACCAAAAGTTCACAATGCAAATGCTTGTTCATAAAAGAATAGGCGGAAAAACAATCTTAAAAGATCTGTAAGCCAATAGAAGAAGATGAATATTTTGATATAGATTTTAAAATAGATTCACTTTATAAAGTAGTTTCTGAATATGAAACTGATGTGAATGAACGTGATATTTGGACAGCCTAACTATTCATGATGAATGCAATGAAGGGCTTTATGATTGAAGAATTGATCCCATTGGATACTTCTCTGATATTGGAAGAATCTTTCTAGTACGATGATCTATCCAAAAGTTACCTAGAATGAAAACTTCCAAAGGTATATATAAACACTATATATAATATATCCAAGTTTAACTTTAAATTTATAGTGGATGTTTCTCAATCAGAATCGACAACTCAGATTTCTAGTACAAAATTAGAAATGTTGGACATACCTTTGTTCAATGTACAAAAGATAAAAGAAATGGTGAATAAATCAAATGGTGAATACCAATATATCCATATTGGACTCGTCAAAGTAGGATTTATACCATTGTTCAATATGTCAACAGATAGTCCTATGGTCACAGTTATATAAGATAAAAGATGAAACTTTTTCTAAGATCAGCTAATATGAGGATTATAAACTAATTTAGCCAATGGTCCAGTTTGGTTTCAAACTTATCCTAATTATATGATGTCTTTGAGTGATAAGTGTTAGGGTAATTCATTTTCCTTAGGAATTAAATATGATAATATGAATAGAATGAATTTTCATACTAAATATCTAGCATATCACACTAGGATTATTTTTAGGTTAATCAATATAACAAATACTAGAGTGAGGAATATCTCTAAAATCATAAAGCTATTTGATGAGGGCTCAGATAATTATAGACAATTTCATAGAAAGAAATTAACCCTTTAGAGTTATCTTGGACTAAGAACTGGATTTTATAGGAACCAGTTGAGACTTTAAGGTTGATAGGATCTTCTCAAATCATACAGAGGGGTAGATATATTATCTTACACCTAGAAAAAGTTATGAAAAGTCTTAGGATTTTTAATCCTCCTTGAAAATCAATATTAGTAACACCTCAATTACTTAGAAGTACAACTTCATCAGTAATTAAGAAAGAAGTTACTATAACACCAAACCAAGAGGAGGATGCTTAATCATCTTTCAAAGGTAGAAAAAATGCAGGATACAAAACTTTTAGCCTACTTGTCTATTAAGTTGAGGAAAGTCGGGAAAGTATACATGTAATCAAACACATAGCTCTCATTTCTGAGATTGTAAAAGAAATTCAAAAAAAATTATCAACAACATTCCATTCATTTTGAGAGAATATGAAAGATGGCAAGTCCAATTATCATAGCATTAACGGAGATATTCAATACAGAAAAATTAGGTTTGAGCATATACATTACTTTTATATTTAAATTTCCTAGTTATTATAATTACTCTTTTGATGTGTTAGTTAACACAGGTGAAACGTCAGTAATGCCAGGAAAAATGCACTTCTTAATGAATGGTGAAAACTATTGACCAACCTATGTATTATGTATGGTAGGTGGAGAAGTGAACTTGATTACACATTTTGCACAACAAGTTTCTGTTATTATCAATGGACAAAAGTTTACTATTGACAAGGTCCTTGCATTCTCTGATCTAGATGCATATATTATTTTTGGAAATGCTTTCCTAAAAGGGCAAAAAGAGAATCAACACTTTATGACGAAAGCTACATCTTATTATGAGGTGTACAAATCACATTTCTACACATCCAAAAATTAAATTAAAATTTGGTTTTATCCACTTAAGATTTTAGAGTTGTGTGGGTCTATACCTTGTGAACCAACTTTTATAGTGCAAGCCCAGCGTAATGATAATTGGGTAGTTGTATATTTATTCTTAATCATGAGTCAGATGGTTCTTCATAGCACATTAATAAAAAACCTATTGCACATTAATAAAAAACCTATTGCATATCCTCAGCTGAAAGGAACTGAGTGGGATAAATTTTTTATTAAGTTGATAATAATTTTAGTGACGATCCGTTAATATTATGGGGGGTTCTAAATAATAAACAACTAAATTAAAACTAAAAGATATCAGTACTATCATCAGAACTAGAAACATAACATATACCAACGAGATGATAGAGGAATTTGAATTGCTTGAGAAAATTGATTAGAGACAGTAACAGTTCACATTCTAGTCTATCCTTTATGGTAATCAATCATGCAGAAGGTACGAGGAAAAACATGAATGGTTATAGACTATCGCTAGGTAAACAAAGCTACAAAAGACAATAATTATAAGGTCCAAATAGCAGGAGATGTCATGGAAAGGGTAAGTCTTAAACAACTTTCTATCTTTTCTAAATTTGACATTAAAAGTGGATATTGGTAAGTAAGATGAAAGAAGAATCTATAACCCTAATAGTTTTTAATGCACCACTAAGAATATATGAATAGATTGTAATGCCATTCGACCTGAAATAAGCTCTAAGCATTTTTCAACTTAAAATGGACAATACCTTTAAAGCATTGAAAAACTTTTGCATGTTCTATATAGACGATATGTTAGTTTTCAATAATAGTGAAAACGAATACATGAGTCACCTTGAACAAGTGACTGATATCTTCAAACGTGAAGGTATGATTCTATTAGAAATAAAGATAGAATGGTTTATGGAAAACGTAAAGTTTTTAGGAATGCAAATCGAAAAAAGTAAGATTAGGATACAAAGCCATATTTTTGAAAAACTTATTAATTTTTCTAATAAAACTAGAAGATAGTAAGCAAGTAAAAAGGTTTTGTGATCTTGCTAACTATACTAGACAGCTTGTGAAAAATCTTTCCAAATATTTAGGGAGAATTTCTAAAAAAACATAGGATAAAAACCTCTGGTTTTGGAATAATGAGGATACTGTAACACCCTAAAATTTTTCTTCATTGTAAGCACAAAAATACTCCATTTAACTATAGAAATATCATACGTGAATAATAGGACAAGCCGCAAAAGCTGACCCGATAGTTAAGCAGGCACCTCGGTGCTTTATTTTTCGAACAGGCTTGAAAGTGTATATATTTAAATGGACCATTGGAATCATAAACTGGAGGAATATAAGGAATACTATTTCAGAACTGAAATGGGGCAAAAAGGTGAATAGATATAAGTTACGGGTCTAAACTATGAATACGTTAAGTACCAGAGAGGAAAACCTAGTTACTGAAAGTTCATTTAATATAAATATCACTTCATTTTGTCTTTTCCACCCATTTCCTCTCCATCTTTTTCTTCCTCCTTCTTTTGTTGTGACTCCATTTCACTTTCCCATCCATTTGCTTTCAAAATTTTCAAAGAAAAAGTGAAGAAAACATGATTAAACTATGAATTAACCTAACCTACACCAAAGATTCCTAAAGAAATCAAGCAAAATTTGAAAGAAAAGTTAGGATTTCTACCACATCAAAATTAATAAGGTAAAATTGCCTATTATCTTTCTTTCTTAATCTTTAAGAGTTAACAATTGTAATTATTAAGAAATTTTAGTGTTAAATATATGTTAAGGTAAAAACTTATACTTGAATTTTCATAGTCTCAAAGAACGATTTTGTCAAACTGTAAAACACAAAAATGTTTCAATATATGTTATCTAGATATCTGTAAAATATTTTTTCAATTAAATATGTACATTGTGTGATGCAATAAAGATAATAGAACCTGCCCGAATTGATTCTTACACAGGAATAATGTAATTTTAGATATTCACCAAATATTATACAGAGAGTATGTTAACCTTAATTTTGGATATTTTGTAGCCTTATGTGTCTAGTTTAATAATAAAAAAAAGAATTAAAGTGATTGGATACTTGTAACTAGAGATATATGTAATTGAGTCAAGGCTGCTAGAGAGAAATTTTGTGTAAAATAGAATATTATAGCTACTGTAATTAATTTATTCATAGGAAAAATGATATTTTTGTTTGGATGAAATTTAATATGGAACTTAATACATATGTTAGCTAGGTCTCATAAAATTTTTACATCAATATGAAATTGTTTGCTATAGTAAATGATTAGTTTATTACATACTACTCAGGTTGTCCAGCAAGTGAATAAATGAGCCTAATTTAACAACTTGGAGTTTTAAGGAGTTTTTTATTGAACTGACAGTTTAGGTGAGTCATTTACATATTTTTAAGCATGAATGAACCTTTATTTAAAATTAAAAAAACCATTTGAAAAGTTGCAGCCTTTTGACATTGTTGAATTTCCTTTGATTTCAAGCACTGAATTGATCCAATTTGCTTGTATAGAAATGTGATTTGAATTATTCCATGAATTGAACCTTGTATGGAATTGATATGTGAAACCTATGATTTGTTAAACTTATCTTTTAACCCTATTAAAATAAAGTTTCAATGTTGCACACCAAGTATTCGATGAAATGTGCTTTTGTAAATTCAAAAGCTTTCCAATTGAATGCAATTATTGCCAGCTCGGGTGACAAGCTTTCTCATCGGCGCAATTGACCTTTTTTTGATAACTATTATACCTTGCTCAAATTTGAGTTTTATGCTATTTAACTTGCCATTTGATGCTCCTAAGACTTATTCATTGAACCATATTGATATTGACTGATTGAAAGAAAACAAATGAGTTCATTGAAAGTGTTATTGCACTATAATGTTTTTATTGGCCTTTTGGTACCCACATGAGTTATTTCTTCCTATTTGATATGTTAATATGATAGAGCTACCTTATCGATGGGATACTGGATAAGTACCATTGGCATTGTGCACAATGAACATTATAAACCCTAGTTGGGAAGGGATGAGGTCCTAGCCATAAGGTAATGGTCTGCCTTATGTTTTCTACTGATATGAAATGAGAAACAAAGGTGTTCAAGGCCCATTATTTGTTATATCTACATGTTTATATTTTTCATTGTTGTGTTTATACACCCTTTGTAGCACCCTAATTTAAAGGCTTAGAACTTAAGTTTTAAGAGGCAAATCTAAGGGGTTCCTTATATGTTTATATGATATGTACTATGCATGTTTATGTTTGAATTGAATGGATATGCATGTTTTAGATAGTTTTACACATGTAAAAGTGCATCAAAGGCTGTTAGAAAGAAATCGGGAAAAACACCCCTTCGAATTTTTATGGAATTAAAATTATATTTGAAGGTATAAAAGAATTTAAGGACATGAAAATGATGTTATTTAATTTATTTGAAGTTTTGTTGAAGAATTAAACTCGGTTGAAAATAATGCCCGGTAAGCTGCTCAATTGAGGTGCTTGAGGTGCTTCGGTTGAACTAAGGGCAATATGGTTTTTTCCTTTGAGATATGGAATTATATTATGTATGCAACCTTATGGAATTAATTTAGGCTTGATTAAATCAAACCATTGGATCAAATGATGAAGAAATGGATGGTTAGATGAATAGGTTACACAATTGCTATCATAAGCTCAATGTATAGGATTTTTACCTTTGGTTTTGGATTTAGTGTGGCAAATGTATATTAAAGCCATCAATATTGACTTTGATTAACCAATAGCATAAAAGTATGAAATATGGATGGTTGGATGGCTAGGTTATACCAATTTTATCATAAGATTGATGTATGGAATCACAACTTTGATTTTTTGGTGGATTTTTCCCACCACTTCACCATTGTCTTCATCCATCACCATTTTAAGTTCAGTTTTTTCTCTCTCCACCATAGATAGGTTTCGGCCACACCATCCTAACACCAAATCTTATGCTTTTCTTCCATTTTTGGATGGAAACATATCAATTCCATTAGCCTAAATACAAATATAACCTTAGATTTCAAGGAAAAACTCATTTAGGCTAAGAATTAATTCATTGAAGTTTTTGAAGAACTTTTGGTAAGTTAATGGTTTTGAGATTCTTTTGATTCAATTATGTTTAAATGATGTTTCTTGATATTTATTAGTGATCAAAACATATTTTGAATGGTTGAAATGCAAAAAGTTGGATTGAAACCCTAATAGGAAGAACTTGGAATCAAATTGATGTTTTGATGATTCCTTTGGTTCAAATGATGTTTAATTGATGTGTTTAGTATGAATATATGGTTGAATAATGGAAACAAATCCATTTGGTTGATGTTTTGGTTTGGCCGAACCTAATGATGAAGAATATGATGTTTGATTTTTGATGTTTAATGGTTTTAAAGGTATGAATGATGTGTATTTGATGTAATTAACATGAATTGATGGCTAAAAGTTTGAAATGAATTCATTTGGAACAAAGTGTGGTTTGGCCGAAATATGGAAGCATGAACAATGCCTTAATACTTTGGTGTTTTATAAGTTTAAATGATTATATGTAATGCATTTGATGTTTATAAATGTTGTATGTTTGATTGGTGTTGAAAAATGGAAGAATGGAACGATTTCCATTAAAGTATTAACAAATGGACTTTATTACTTTAAGTTGTTAGGTAAATGTAAATGAAGAACCAAGACTTAAATATAGTATAATGGCTAAAATGATTGAAATGTGTAAGGTTAAATGTGAGAAGATTAAATGGTATAAGTGATTTAAAGCATAATTAGAAATTTGTGTATGTTTGGTATGGAATATTGAACTAAGTGTTTGGAAGTTTATAACTTAGCATAATAATGATGAACATGTGTAATGTGAATGATATGTGATAATGGAAATGCATTTGATGCATAAAAGATATGAAAAGTGTTAAAGGAGTGATATAGGGCCTTTGATGTGCATAATGTGTAATATGTGTATAATGTATGTGTTATGTGTTAATATGCTTGAATATGCCTTAATATGGCATGATATGTGTTTTGATATGATTTATAATGAGTATGTGTCTTATAAGACCAATTTGGTTGTTATAGGAGAATCGTCCCAAGCTAGAGCTATGGACGGGGAATCACGGGCTAACTAGGCCTATTGGGAGAAATTTTGGGAGATTTTGATAGAGGTGAGTCTATATATATGTTTGATGCATTATTCATTCATAAGTCATGCATTTATGCATATAAAATGATAATCTTGCTTGAAAACCATTAATGATCCACATTTGGGCAATTTTGTCAATTTCACCTAAAACAGAGCTTCCGAAATGCCTATAATTGGCATAAACTTTGAATGGCTATATAATTTATTCTAAAAGGCTTTTTGACCTGAAACCAAGCTCAACTGTCTTTTATATATATGTACTTGTTATTGGTATAAAGAAAATGCCATGTTAATATTGATTTCAAGGCAAACCAGAAAGTGCCTGAAAAATGAGAAACGGACCCGTAATTTGGGAGCCAGTTGCGGCAGTGCAAACTGGGCCCCGGCGGGCAAAAATATGAAATCGAGCCAAACCCTTTCTTTGGGTCTTATAATGATATATATCATCATTTAAGTCCTATTTGAGACTTATTTTAATATGTTTATGCTATATGAGACATTTGCATATAATGTGTTATAACAGGACTACTTCGATGGTGTAGAAACAAACCATCGGCTGTGATCACAGATATATATTATGACCTTTGCTAGGGAGGGGTGAAATTCCCTATGCCATGATATGGTTGATTGGAAATGGTTGATTGGAGGAAATGAGATGAAGTGAAGCTACATTTGCTATATGATACAGTATAACATGTTACAAGCTCCTGTTATATTATATGCATTATGATCCATGATATGTATTTTATCATGCTATCACCAGCATTTCTATTTACAAATCATTAATGGATAGATGTGACTGTCATGAATATTATTGCATACTCATATATATATTGACTCATTGAGTATAATGTTATACTCACCCTTTAAGTGATTACATGTTTTCAGGATCTTAGTGAGGCAGTCATCCATTGGCTACATCATCTCCAGTCTTGGATCAAAGATGTATGTATTTGAGGTCACTCCTGTGTATAGAGGTTCCTTGGTATATAATGCATAGAGAGTTTGGATTGACTAAAAGTAAAGTGTCTAAAATGATCAAATGGTAATCAGATATGACATGATAATGTATATGTTGTACATATATATGATATGAGAAATTGATATGATGTATATATGATATGTGTTATGAATGGAAATATTAAAGTGCATATTGAGTTACAATTGACTATTAGAGGATAAAAGGGGATATATGTTATATTGGGAGTGCAAATTTATATGTTTTGTGGATAGCTTAAGTCAGAGTTACAAAGGAATTTCTGTCAGTTTTTCTGCATGATTATTATGATGTTTTAAAAAAAAATTATCACCTAAATGTATCACAGGTTAAGTAATGATTGTAAAAGTTAAGTTAAAGTAATAACATGGGTTCTTCGAGGTACTGGTCGCCTTTGGCATTACCCGTACCCTAGGACCGTCATGGTCTAAAATTAGGCTGTGACACCCTTAACTGATATCCATTTTCATTTCCCTTGATTTAGGCATTTGGTGTACTATTTATGGACCAATTCATTGTTTATTGTTTATCTATTGATACCTACCTAGTCATGTATATGATAATATATATTTGACTCACTGAGTGTATTTATACTCACTCTTTCAGTGGTTTAATACTTTCAGGTCAGGAGTAAGGTGTTCCCAGATATTCTTCTTCAGATGGGACCAAACTATCTATTGCAATGTAAATGTCAAAGCTTATGCTTTTCCTTTTGTATTCATAGAAGGTCTATGGTATTGTATATAGATAAGCCAAAGATGAATAAAATATTGTATAAAGAATAGATGCAAATGTTATCTATAATATATGGTTTATAAAAAATATGAGATTGTTTGTTAATGATGACAGATGAATGATATGAGATAAGTATAATATAATTACCACAGGTTTTATTAATAGATTGAAGAAATTGATTGTAAGATAGTGATAACAGGGAATGATATTAGGTCATAAGTAGGAGTTCTATGGGTGTTAGTAACCTTAAGTTGTTCTCACATCCTAGAACCGTTATATTCCAAAATTGGGACATAACAGAGGTGGTATCAGAGTATAGATATATAAATAGCATATAGATATATGAAAATAAGGTATAGGTGAACCATGGAGCATAGGAATTCCTATCTCATCATTTGTTTGATATGTGTATATCATGTGATAATCGTGAGGTGGAATATTGTTGTGTTTGTCTTGTAGTGATCAGAATGTCATCGGAGAGGCGTAAACAAGCCAGAGATCATAGATATGAGAGGACAAAGTAGCCTAGTAGAGAGGCAGAGGTTGCCTCAAATGAATCATTGTTAAGGGAGGAATCAGAGGAACCTCTCAGATCCAAAAAAAAAAGGACATAGGAAGCTAGAGAGGATGAGGATGCTTGGAGATTAGAGATGATGCAAGGGACGATGGAATTGAGATCGAAAATACAGGAATTCCTATGAGAGACAAGTAGTGCCACCACCTATACCACCAATGGTTGCACCAATTGCTCCATCAGCACTTGTGCCACCAATTGTTGTGTCAGGTGAATTTGTAGTTTAGGAAGGTCGACGAATGATAGATGAAAGTGGAGTAAGCATGTTTAGCTTTCTAAAGATGAAATTACCAGAATTCAAGGGAGAACAGGGTGAGGAAACTACAAATTTCCTAGAGTAGGTGGAAAAGGTAGTGAGAAGGTTACCATGTTTAGATGACATGGCAGTAGAATTGGTAGGATTATTACTTAAAAGGAATTCCTGGAACTAGTATGTTATGCATATGGAGGAACAATTATATAGTGATGTACCACAGACTTAGGCATAATTTAAAATGACATTAATAGATGAATATATGACTGAAGGTGTAAGGGAAAAAGGTATAATCTAGTTTGAACAATTGGAGCAAGGGAATCTTAGTGTACAAGAGTATGCTAATGAGTTCATTAGGCTAAGTAAGTATGCAAGCAAAATTGTACTGACAGAAGCAGACCTAATCAATAGATTTAGACGTGGATTACATGCCTCCCTGTATAATACATTGTTATCTACTGAATTCACTACATTAACAAAGATTATTGATAAGGCTATTCAAATGGAAGAAAAGTACAATAAAGAAAGATAAAAAAAGGAATAGAGAAGGAAAGGTGGAATAGAAGGACAATAGATAAAATGGGAAGGAAGTTCACAAAAGAAATCAACATAGACAATGATTACAACTGAGCAGAGACAACAAGTAGGTAGTCAAAGAAGAAGTCAGATTGAGAATATTATGGAATCATCAGCATCGGGATTTTCAAGGGGCTCTAATAGGTCAGCATCAGAAATGCTTAATATTCCCATAGGTGATTACTGTGGCAAGAGACATGGAAGAGAATGTAGAAGACAGACTAGTACATGTTTATGATGTGGCCAACAAGAGCATTTTATCAGGAACTATCCTATGTGGGGTGAACAGTAGATGACTTCGTTAGTTTCAGAGCCTACAATACATATGAATAAAAGAGAAGATAGAGATACAAGAAGTAGAGCTAGAGGTAGAGGTAGAGGATAGGGACATAATCAAAATAGTGGTCAGGCACTAGCAGGAAGGGGTCAGGGCAAAATGTTTGTTATTTGATGCCTAAGAAGCTCAGGGATCCGACACGAGTACCACAAGTATGTTCCCTATGCGATAAGAAGTAACATAAGTGTTATTAGATTCCAGTATTGTTAATTTATTTATTACACTAATGTTTGCATTTAAAATTGAAAATAGAAAGATAACTAATGCTAATAACCTAAAAAATGTCTAATATTATTAAATAAGAATGTAAAGATAAGACATACATACCTAGGCTATGGTATAGAGATTAAAGATAAAATGTTATTTGTTAAATTGATATAGTTACCAGCGATAGAACATAATGTGAACCTAGTTTGAAATAGGAACCAAGAATATAAACTAGATTTTGATAATCCGATTTCAAGTGAAGCTATTGAGATGGATAAAGATTTTACCTAAAAGGAGACACTGTTCGAGATTTTTCATTGTGATTGTTCATCGTTAAGTCTGATAGTTATGTGACATAAAGATTCGATAGATAAAGTGTTATAGATGAACCAATCAATAAGGAAATGAATATAGGAGAGTAAGACATATGAACTAAATGTCCATCAATATTCCATTGCTAGTACGTGAATAGTTCAAATTCGAGGAAAAGTTTTATTGAAGGGGAGTAGAGTGTAACACCCTAAAATTTTTCTTCATTTTAATTATAAAAAGACTCCATTTAACCATAAAAACATCATATGTGAATAATAAGACAAGTCACAAAAATCGACCCCGACAGTTAAGCAGCCACCTCAATGCTTTGTTTTTTGAAATGGGCTAGAAAGTGCATATATTTAAATATACTATTGGAATCAAAAGCTAGAGGAATATAAGGAATATTGTTTCAGAATTGAAATGGGACAAAAAGGTGAATAGTTATAAGTAAGAGGTTTGAAATATGAATACGTGAAGTGTCGGGGAGGAAAACCTAATTATTGAAAGTTCATTTAATTATCACTTCATATTTTGTCTTTTCCACCCATTTCCTCTCCATCTTCTTCTTCCTCCTTCTTTGGCAGTGACTCCATCTCACTTTTCCATCTATTTTCTTTCACATTTTTCAAAGAAAAAGTGAAGAAAACTTGATTAAACCATGAATTAACCTAACCTACACCAAAGATTCCTAAAGAAATCAAGCAAAATTTGAAAGGAAAGTCATATAGGGTTTTTTTTACACCAAAATTAAGGATAATTAGCACTAGTTATCACTAAACTTTTACCATTTTTCTATTATAATCACTAATTGGAAAAAAGTTGTTGACTGATCATTATTTATTGAAAATTATTTCATCAGATGATACCCTCTTAGCTTTTTTGCTGGATCGGAGCATGTGCAACATAATACGCTGAATCTGATGGACATGTTAGCATAGTACATTTTTTTAAAAAAATTTGATCTCTAAACTTTCACTATTTTTCTATTTTGACCACTAAACTTTCACCTTTTTTCAATTTTGACCACTAAACTTTCTATTTTTTATTTTAAAATTTATATCTTTGATTAAATCATTTTCAAAATACAACAAATACCCATTTAATTAAAAAAAAATACAAATTGTGTTATTATTAATATTAACTCAAGCATAACTAAAACTATATGGATTAAAACACATAGAGGACTAATAAATATCTTGCATATACTTACCTATATAAAAACCTCTATAATTGGGATCCAAATTACAATGCAAATTAATTAATCAGATATAAAATATCATCATATCTTAGATTAATCTACAAAACTGTAATTGAATTACTTTCACTATCTGAGAAAGATCGCTCGAGAATAATAATAAGCTGATTCGATCGTCAAAATAGGTAAAGAAAGATCCATGCGCTGAAGATACCAAGGAGAACAAGGAGAGAGAAAGAGTGAGACAAGAGAGTACGTGATGCAATTGTGACATTGGAGGTTTGTATTGTAATTGAGACTGAGGATCATAATTGTGGTGGTTTTGATATGGGCAAGTATATGCAAGATGTTTATTGATCCTCTGTGTATTTTAATTCATATAGTTTTAGTTATGCTTGAGTTAATATTAATAATAACACAATTTGTGTTTTTTTTTAAAATTAAATGGGTGTTTTATTGTATTTTGAAAATGGTTTAATCAAATATATAAATTTTTAAGTAAAAAAAAAAATAGAAAGTTTAGTGGTCAAAATAGAAAAATGATGAAAGTTTAGTGATAAAAAAAAGTACTATACAGACATGTCCATCTGATTCAGCATACTATGCTGACGTGGTTGCTATGTACTTCGATTTGGCAAAAAATCTGACAGGGTATCATCCGATGAAATAATTTTCAAAGTATAGTGATCAGTCGATAACTTTTTCTGATTTGTGATCATAATAGAAAAATGGTAAAAGTTTAGTAATCACTAGTACTAATTACCCCCAAAATTAATAAGGTAAATTTATTCATTTGCTTTCTTTCTTAATGTTTAAGAGTTAACAATAGTAATTATTAAGAAATTTCAGTGTTAAATATGTTAAGGCAGAAAATTTCACTTGACTTTTCATGGTCTTAAAGAATGATTTTGACAAAGTGCAAAACATAAAAAATGTTCCAATATGTATTAGCTAGATGGCTGTAAAATAGTTTTTCAATTAAATATGTATGTTATGAGATGCAACTAAAATAATAGAACCTTTCCGGATTGACTATTACATAGAAACATTATAAGCTTTAGATATTTACCAAACATTGTACAAAAAAGATATTAAGCTAAATTTTGGATATGTTGTATCTTCATGTGTCTAGTTTAATATAAAAAAGAATTTAAGTGATTGGATACTTTTAGTTAAAGACACATGTAATTGAGTCAAGGCTGTTAGAGAGAAATTATGTGTAAAATAGAATATTACAACTACTATAATTAATTTAATTCATAGGGCAAATGATATTTTTTGGATGAAATTTAATATATAACTTAATACATATGTTAGCTAGGTCTTATAAGAATTTCAGATTAATATGACATTATTTGCTATGGTAAATGATTAGTTTATTACATACTACTTAGGCTGTCATGCATGTGAATGAATGAGCCTAATTTGACAACTTGGAGTTTTAAGGATTTTTTTTTTATCGAAATGATAGTTTAGGTGAGTCATTTGTATATTGTTATACATGAATGAACCTTTATTTGAAATTAGGAAAACCATTTGAAAAGTTGCAGCCTTTTGGCCGAATGACATTGCTGAATTTCCTTTGAATTTCATTTGATTTCAAGCCCTGAATTGATCCAATTTACTTGTATAGAAATGTGATTTGAAATATTCCCTAAATTGAACCTTGTATGGATGCGAAACTCAAGATTTGTTAAACTTATCTTTTAACCCTATTAAAATAAAGCTTGAATGTTGCACACCAAGTGTTCGATGAAATGCCCTTTTGTAAATTCAAAAGCTTATCAATTGAATGTCATTGTTGCTAGCGCGGGTGCCTAGCTTTCTCACCAGTGCAATTGATCCTTTTTTACAATTATTGTACCTTGCTCAAATTTGAGTTTTATGTTATTTAAATTGTCATTTGATGATCATAAGACTTATTGATTGAACCATATTGATATTGACTGATTAAAAGAAAGCTAATGAGTTCATAAAAAATATTATTACAATATAATATTTTTATTGGCCTTTTGGCACCCACATGAGTTCTTTCTTCCTATTTGATATGTTAATATGATAGAGCTACCTTACCGATAGGTTAGTGGGTAAGTAACTTTAGCATTATGCACAATGAACATTGTAAACCCTAGTTGTGAAGGGATGAGGTCCTAGACATAAGGTAATAGTTGGTCTTATGTTTTCTATTGATATGAAATTAGAAAGAAATGCATTCAAGGCCCCATCATCTGTTATATCTTAATATTTATACGTTCCATTTCTATGTTTATACATCCTTAACTGATATCCATTTTCATTTCCCTTAATTTGGACATTTGGTGTACTATTTATGGACTCATTCATTATTTATTGTTTATCTATTGATACCTACTTAGTCATGTATATGGTAATATATATTTGACTCACTGAGTATATTTATACTCACCCTTTCAGTGGTTTAACATTTTCGAGTCAGCAGTAAGGGGTTCCCAGATATTCTTTTTAGTTGGGACCAAACTATCTATTGTAATATTAATATCAAAGCTTATGCTTTTCCTTTTGTATTCATTGAAGTTTCTTGGTACTGTATATAGATAAGCAAAATATGAATAGAGTATTGTATAAAGAATAAATATAAATGTTATCTAAAATGTATGGTTTATAAAAAAATATGAGATTGTTTGGTAATGATGACAGATACATGAGATGAGATGATAAGTATAGCATAATTATCACAAACGTTGACAGATAGATTGAAGAAATTGATTGTAGGTGTTGGTAGCCTTAAGTTGTTTCCACATCCTAGGACTGTCATTTTCTAAAATTGGGATGTAACAGATACTCAGGCTATCATCCGGGTAAAGAAAAAATTGAAAAATTTACCTTGTTTAAATTTACCTTCAGATGCAGATGAGTTAGTTTTGGAGATAGACGTTTTAAAAAAGTCCTGGGGAGCAGTATTAAAAATCAAAGGTAAAAACTAGAACAAATCTATTAATATTGGTCTGGCACATTTAAAGGAGCTGAAATCGATTACCCAATTCATAAAAAGGAAGTATTAACTGCAAAAAATGGTATAAAAGCTTTTTATATCTTCCTTGCTCTAAAAAAGTTTGTAATTAGAACAGATTCAACCTATTTGAAAAGATATATTAATTTGAATCATAAAAAGGCTAGACAAACTAAACTTTTAAGATTGTAAAAATGGTTTCGTTATTGCAAATTTGATATTGAATATATTCCATTTGATAAAAATATGGTAGCTGAATCTTTATCTCGTGAATACCTAACATTACAGATGGATCTTGCTGCCAAAAATAAATTATACTGGATATATAAAAAAAAAGGGTAATATCCAAAAGACATGCATGAGAAACACAAATAAAGGGAGTAAAAACTCCAAGAGTGATGGCTTTGGTCCTTCTAAGACGAAAATAAAATCTATAACATCAAAAGATTTTATGTGTTAGCTATGCAAATCTTAAGGGCGTATCTCTTCAAAATGACCTAAGAAGAAGCCAACGAGTTCAAAAGAGTTAGTTAGTTCCAACAAGGCTAACAAAAAGTTAAGGAGGAAATCCTTGGTTTATAAGAACAAAGAGGAAAAACCTCTAGTGCCAAAAGCACGTGACTCTAAAGATTTTTATAAAAAGGTAGCTATGAAACAAGATTTTATGCCTGAACAAGAAAAAAAAAATTAGAAAGGAACTTTATTGAAAGTATGAAGGTGACTTGGTCGCTATGGAAAGGTCGCAATGCCTAACTCCTTTACAAAAAGATAGCAATAATTGCTCAAATGAGGCTAGTGGAAATGTCGGCGGATCCTTAGAGATTCCAAACCAAAAGGCTAGTGGAAATGCTAAGGAACCTTGAGTTTGAAACCAAAGGCTTCTAAATGTGTTAATGAATCTTCATCGATTACAAATCAACAAGCAAGTGAAAGAGCTAGTGAAATTTTAGAAGTTTTAAATCAAACTCCTTTAAAAGAGAAAAGTTGTAAAAACTCTAGTGATATTTTAAGTCACAATTCTAATGACAGATTAAGCCATGGTGATGTTTCTAAAAGTTTGTCACTACCCGGTTTCTCGGATCGCGACGGTCCTAGGGCACGGGAGATGCCAACGGCAACCGGCACCTGTAGAACCCAGTATCACATGCACAATCTATAAACCTCAATATATTATTCATCTTAGTTAATTACCATCCATTCTATTATTCTGTAATGTCTGTAATTGGCTGTAACAGTTATATATCATATCATACATCATCATATAACTCAACATATCATCATCAATATATAAATATATTCATTTCCTAGCTAACTCATACATACTCCATAGAGCAGCTAGATAATGAACACCAAAAACAATAATACTGAATATCAGAAATATACATCAGACTGTAGCAGAAATCCTCAGAAGGTAAATGACAGGATTATGCAGCGTACTCCTCTCCTGAAATGGGTAAACAAATAAAAGGTGAGTATAGATGATACTCAGTGAATTTATATGCATCAACAATAAAACAGTAGGCATTAATAAAGTAATGGTATCAATAAGTAGGATAACAGTATACAGAATTAATATCAGGGTACAGTATAGCAATGGAATACAATATAGGCTCGGTATCATATGGAAAGACAAATAAAGGGATGGAGTGTATGAAAAGAAATCATACAATCTCTAGTAATCCCTATGGACCATATAGGTCTCTAGTAACATATCAGTATCAGTAAGCATAAGACTGATCAGACCCTATGGCCAGGACCATAACCCCTCCTAGATAGGGTATCAATAATACAATGTGCACATCTCCGACAGTATTTTCCCATTACCCTGTCGGATCGGTAGCTCTATCAAGCCACATAAGGGTCAATATAACAAGGGATACCATTATGCAACAATGGCATACATCAATCAATCAATCCAATATCAATCAGTTCAATATCAGTCAATTCAATTAACAATATGAACAATGGCAATGTTATAGGTAACATACAATCAATGGTAATTGGTTTGGTAATTAAGAAAGACATAGAACAAAAGTTGGCTCGATAGTGAAAAACGGTAGGTCAATTAGCATGCCAACATCGCTAGTGATAATGGCATTCAAATGGTAGGCCTATGGAATACAAACCAATAGGCCAAAGGCAAATGAACTAGGCATTTCATCAAACACATGGTGGGCATATAATGGCAAGCCAATAAGTTAGGTTTAGGTGCAAACTTGACTTGCCAAATTCAATCAACACAAAGCTAAATGGTTAACAAAGGTATAGGCATGAAAGAAACACAATTAAACAACTTCAAAATGGATCAAATTGGCTAAGAAATACATGGCAAAAATCAAACAAAACATAAGCATTTGAATAGTAAACCACATTCAGCCAATGATGGGTTTTTAAGGCAAGGTTCCAATCATCAATTCAATCAATTAGGCATGTTATATGATGCAATATAGACTCACCTAATGCTTTAAATCACCTTGAACAAGCCAATTCCACCAAAATCACCAAATGAAGCTTTATAATACACCTTTGTCAAATCTCCAATTCTACATTAAATAAACCACCAATTACTCATCTGTTCACATCCAATTAATATATTCTAACATCAATTAACAAAATCTAACTCTAAATCATCAAGTCATTTCTTACAACTTCAATATAACAAGGCAATTTAGGGATTTCGAACAAATGGCATCAATTGATGCAAATTAACTCCAAACCCATCTAATTCAACCTAAATAACATCTAAATAAACAATAAAACCAAACAAATAAACTCTTTACCTCAAGTGAGAAAAGTGGCCGAAATCTTTACAAGTTTTTTCCTTGAAATCCTTAACTTCTTTCTACAAATTGATGATGGAAATAGGTTAAGCTAAATGAATACTCAACTTTTCCATCAATTTTCTTAAGAAATCTATAAGAAATGAAGAAGAAATGGAAGAAGAAATGGAGCTAATGTGGTTCTTCCACCCTTAGGAAGAAGAAGAAGAAGATGAAGCAAAATGGATAAGTGTTTGAATAAATAGAAAAGCTATAAGGCAAATTACAACTAACTCCCCGAATTCCGTCTATCACATTTTGGTCTAAAATCTTCTGTAATTTATTCTGTCAATTTTGTCAAGAATTAGATATCAGAATGGGGAGTCAATAAGATTATTTTAATTTATACTGATTTATAAAAATAGTTCTGAAGTTATTTTGTAACTCCGACCGACCAATTTCTAATATTCACCTTAAAGTTTCTTATGTTTACCATTTTGCCATTAGTTACTTTTTCAGTGTTCCTAAATGATTTTCACTTCTTTCTTTTTACCAAAATTACATATAAATTATGGTGATATTTTACCCCTAGATCAACTTCAGAAATTCTTCTGTTCACCGGACAACTCATTTCTCGGCAGTGTTCCCGACACCGCCGCTTTCCGGAAAAATATCAAGTTCACTTTCTAACTATGTTTCTAAAATTATTTACCATCATTTCAAGAATAATGAACCATATTCTGAGAATTAATTCATGCATGAGAGTTAGGAATTCATAGAGTATTACATTCTACCCCCTACAAATAAATTCGTCATTGAATTTAAATAAAAACATACCTCACTGCTGGAACTGGAATGGATATATGCTCTTCATCTCCTGCTCACTCTCCCAAGTGCACTCCTTCATGGATTGATTCCTCCAAAGCAGTTTAACCATCGGGATCTCCTTATTCCGAAGCTGTCTGACCTGTCGATCAACAATCTCCACAGGTAGCTCCTCATAAGACAAGTTATCACTGAGATCCATATCTTGTACCTTCAAAATGTGCGATGGATCCGATATATACTTCCGCAATATAGATATATGGAAAACTGGATGTACGTGGCTAATACTGGGTGGAAGAGCCAATCCATAGGCTACACTACCAATCTTCTCAAGTATCTCAAATAGGCCTATAAATCTTGGTGATAATTTTTTCCTCTTCCCACATCTCATAACACCCCTCATCGGTGAGACCTTAAGGAAGACATGATCACCAACTGCAAACTGTACATCCTTCCTCTTTGGATCAGCATAACTCTTCTACCTACTGAAGGCAGTCCTCATCCGCTCTCTGATCATAGGAACCTTTTCCATAGTCTTTCTAATCAACTCTGGTCCCTCTAGCTGCTTCTCTCCTGGCTCCACCCAACACACTGGAGATCTATATTTTCTACCATATAATGCTTCAAATGGAGCCATACCAATAGAAGAGTGATAACTATTATTGTAGAAGAACTCAATCAATGGTAGATAATAATCCCAGTTACCTTTGAAATTCAGAACACATAATCTGAGCATATCTTCCAAAGTCTGGATCGTCCTCTCTGACTGCCGTCAGTCTGCGGATGGAAAGCAGTACTAAACCGCAACTAGGTACCCATAGCCTCTTGAAACTTCTGCCAAAATCGAGATATGAACTGTGTACCTCTGTCGGATATGCTCATCAATG
This sequence comes from Aleurites moluccanus, assembly GCA_948193065.1. Taxonomy (NCBI): domain Eukaryota; kingdom Viridiplantae; phylum Streptophyta; class Magnoliopsida; order Malpighiales; family Euphorbiaceae; genus Aleurites; species Aleurites moluccanus. Next base: position 9,196 of record CANXYC010611595.1, on the reverse strand, counting down.
GAACTCCATGAAGTCGCACAATCTTATCCACATACAATTGTGCATATTGAGCTACTGTATACCTAGTCTTAACCTCCAGAAAATGAGCAGACTTCGTCAGACGGTCAACAATCACCCAAATAGAATCATAACCCCTCGAAGTCCTCGGTAGACCAACTATAAAATCCATAGTCACATGTTCCCATTTCCACTCTGGCAACTCTATCTCCTGAAGTAGCCCTGATGGCTTTTGATGCTCGAACTTAACCTGCTAACAGGCTAAGCATTTAGATACAAACTGAGCTACATCTCTCTTCATCCCAGGCCACCAATAAATATCTCTCAAATCATGGTACATCTTGATAATACCTGGATGTACACTATATGCAGAATAATGAGCCTCTCTCATGATCTGATCCTGTAGCCCATCAAAATCTGGTATACATATGCACTTCCCACATCTCAGTACCCTATCCTCTACTGTGAACTCTGTCATCCTCCCATTTTATACCTCTCCTTTGAGCTTCAGTAGGTAAGGATCCCTGTCCTGAGCCACTTTAATATCATCAATCAGTAATGACTTCACCCGAAATTAGGCTATCAGAGACTGGTTCCGATCATAGGATCCCAACTCCAACTCCACTTCCATATCTGCTAACTCTCTCATATCTCTGATCAATGGCCTTCTGCCAATCACAATATGAGCTAAGCTACCCATTGATTTCCTGCTCAGTGCATCAGCCACTACATTGGCCTTCCCTAGGTGATAAAGAATCTCGCAGTCATAATCCTTAAGAAGCTCTACCCATCTGCGTTGCCTAAGATTCAGATCCTTCTGTTGAAATATATACTGTAAACTCTTATGATCAATATATATCTCACATTTCGATCTATACAAGTAGTGTCTCTAAATCTTCAAGGCAAATATCACCGCTACCATCTCTAGATCATGAGTCGGATAATTTGCTTCATGTTTCTTTAACTGACGAGAAGCATAAGCAATTACCCTACCAATCAACATCAGCACACACCTCAGACCAATCCATGAAGCATCACAATGCACTGTAAATTTCTCCCCCTCTACTGGTAATGCCAATACTGGAGCGCTAGTAAGGCAATACTTCAAAGTCTGGAAGCTACAGTCACACTCATCCATCCAGACATACTGCTCCTGTTTCCTCTTCAGTCTAGTCAGTGGAGCTACAATCTAGGAGAAATCCTTCACAAACCTCCTGTAATATCCAGCCATACCCAGAAAACTATGAACCTTTGAAACACTGGTAGGTTGGGGCCAATTAGCAACTGCCTCAATCTTCTGAGGATCCACATTAATCCCATCCTTGCATATCACATGACCAAGGAAGCACACTTCGGTTAACCAGAACTGCTACTTAGATAGCTTAGCATACAACCTATGCTCCCGAAGTGTCTGCAAAACAATCCTCAGATGTTCCATATGCTTCTCCTTACTCCTGGAATAGATAAGTACGTCATCAATGAATACAATGACAAACTCATCTAAATATGACCTGAACACCCTGTTCATAAGATCCATGAAAGTCGCTGGTGCATTGGTCAACCCGAATGGTAACACCAAAAACTCATAATGTCCATAACGGGTCCTAAAAGCAGTCTTGGGTATATCACTCTGCTTAATCTTTAATTGATGATACCCAGACCTCAGATCTATCTTCGAAAAATGGCTAGCACCCTGCAATTGATCAAATAAGTCATCTATCTGAGGCAACGAATACTTATTCTTCACTATGACTCTGTTCAACTGTCTGTAGTCTATACACATCCTCAAAGAGCCATCTTTCTTTCTCACAAACAATACTGGTGCACCCCAAGTAGAATTGTTCGGTCTGATGAACCCTCTATCCAATAGCTCCTACAACTGTATCTTTAATTCCTTCAGTTCTGCTGAAGCCATTCTGTATGGTGGAATAGATATCGGGTCTGTGCCTGCATGCACCTCAATCTCAAACTCTATCTCCCTATCAGGGGGAAATCCTGGGAACTCATCATGAAATACATCAGGAAACTCTTAAACCACTGGTATCTGATCCAACTATACAAAAGACTTCTATACATCTACTACATGTGCCAAATAGGCTGAACAACCTTTCCCAATCATCTTCCTGGCCTGGATAGCAGAAATCAGGTTAACTCTAAACTCCCGAATATCACCCTGAAACTCAAACTCTGGCTGCCCCTCAGGCTGAAATCTAACTCTCTTCTGATAACAGTCTATAACCGCCCGGTGTCTCGTCAACCAATCTATACCCAATATAACATCTAACTCTAGTATAGGTAACTCAATCAGATCAGCACACAAGATATGATCATTAATCTCAATAATGTAATTAGGGTAGTAAAAATCAACATCCACACTATCAACCATAGGAGTAGCAATCATCAATGGCACATCTAATAACCTCCTTTCCTTATTCAATTTAGGTGCAAAATGTGGTGACACAAAAGAATGAATAGCACCAGAATCGAATAAGGCATCAGCAATCTCATTCTGAATTAAGATGGTACCTGTAACCACGTTGTCTGATCTCTGGGCCTTATAAGTGTTAACAGCAAACACTCTGCCCTGGCCTCTACCAGCTAGAGCTTTACGACTAGGAGCTTGTCCTCCTCTGCCTCTGCCTCTACCTGTAGCCTCTCTACCCATATTCTAACTCCCCTATACCACTGGTTGTAAGACCGTGACAAATGGCTGATGGTCATCCCTCAATGGACAACTGTTAGCATAATGGCCCTACTGGCCACACCTCAAACAAGCACCAGTCCGTCTCTAACACTCCCCTCCATGTCTCCGACCATAAAACCCACAAGTAGGAATGCTGAGTGCCTGTGTAACTAACCTCGAAGAACCCTGAGAGTAAGCATGTGTTGACTAAACTACTGGTTGTCCCCTACTCTGTAGTCTCCTCCTCCGACTACTAGCTATAGATCTTTGCTCAAACCGAGGTACTGGCTCTATCTGCCTAGGATGGGAGCTGCTATCCCCCCTCCTAACCTGTGATTCTGGACCATCTTTTCTCTTTTGGTCCCTCTTTGCCCTCTCAGTCTTGTATTTCTCCTCCATCTGTGTAGCCTTGTCAATCACTGTAGTCAATGGAGTGAACTCTGTAACTAGCAAAGCATTATGCAGTGCAGTATGCAAACCCCTCTGACACCTACTAATCAGATCAGCTATAGGTACAATATGAGTAGCATATCTACTCAACCGAATGAACTCCTCTGCATGCTCCTCCACAGATCTGTCCCCTGCTCAAGCTGCTCAAATCTAACCAAGTTACGGGTCTTCACCCCCTCTGTAATGAACTCGTCAATAAGACCCTGTCTAAACTCTGCCCATATAGGTGGGTGCTCACCATAAAGTCTAGGCTCCATCAGTCTCGAAAATCATGTCCATGCCTTACCCTTAAGCAATAGCCCAACCAGCTCAACTGCTCTCAACTCTAAGCAAGATAGTCTCCTCACTACCTTCTCCACCTCCTCCAAGAAATCAACTGGATCAGTACCCCTGTCTCCCCTGAACTCAGGTAGGTTTAGCTTCAGAAAGCTAAACATTGATACTCCACCCTCATCAATCACTCCTCGGCCTCTTTGTACAGCTGTCTCCCTCTGAGCCCCAACTTACTGCACAGGAGCCGGTGCCACTGGAACTACCTCGGGTACTACAGGTGGAGGCATTACTGCTGGAGCAGGTGGTGGAGGTACCCGCTGTCTCTCCCGTCTCATCTCAGCCATCTCTCTCTGTAACTCCAATAAACACCGCATCATCTCTACTCTCCAAGGGGTCATCGCCCCTCTCTATATCCTTTGTAGTCCGCGGGATCTAGACGGACCCTCTGATACTGCAATCTCTCTAACCAGTGACTCATTAGAGGCTACCTCTGCCTCCCTAGTATCTCTGTCTCTATCATCAGACATCTCTATAATATGTCGGGAAAAACTGAAATAGTCTCAAAAAATGACAGAAACACAGAATAATAACATATAGCAGACGATAATAGTAAAGGACGACAAAGGAAATCGTATGCTTCATGGTATACTTAATTCAACCCCATTATGTACTTAGTCACTATTCCTCTGTAATTCAGTCACTATTCATCTGTAACCTAGATTCACAGCCTGTAAACCTAGATGCTCTGATACCACCTCTGTCATGATCAGGTTTCCCGGATCGCGACGGTCTTAGGGCATGGGAGATGCCAATGGCGACCGGCACCCGTAGAATCCAGTATCACATGCACAATATGTAAACCTCAATATATTATTCATTTTAGTTAATTACCATCCATTCTGTCATTCTGTAATTCATTCTGTAATTTCTGCAATTGGCTGTAACAGTTATATATCATATCATACATCATCATATAACTCAATATATCATCATCAATATATACATATTTTCATTTCCTAGCTAAACCATACATACCCCATAGAGCAGCTAGATAATGAACACCAAAAATAATAACACTGAATATTAGAAATATACATCAGACTATAACAGAAATCCTCAGAAGGTAGATGATAGGATTCTGCAGCCTACTCCTCTCTTGAAATGGGTAAACAAATAAAAGACAAGTATAGATGATACTCAGTGAATCTATATGCATCAACAATAAAACAGTAGGCATTAATAAAATAATGGTATCAATAAGTACGATAACAGTATACAGAATCAATATCAGGGTACAGTATAGTCATGGAATATAATATAGGCTCGGTATTATATGGAAAGACAGATAAAGGATCGACTGTATGAAAAGAAATCATACAATCTCTAGTAATCCATATGGACCATATAGGTCTCCAGTAACATATCAGTATCAGTAAGCATAAGGATGATCAGACCCTATGGCCAGGACCATAACCCTTCCTAGCTAGGGTATCAGTAATATAATGTACACATCGCCGACAGTATTTCCCCACTACCCTGTCAGATCGGTAGCTATGTCAAGCCATATAAGGGTCAATATAACAAGGGATACAATTATACAACAATGGCATCCATCAATCAATCAGTACAATATCAATTAGTTCAATATCAATCAATTCAATTATCAATATGAACAATGGCAATGTTATAGATAACATACAATCAATGGTAATTGGTTTGGCAATTAAGAAAGACATGGAACAAAAGTGGGCTCGGTGGTGGAAAATGATAAGTCAATTGGCATGCCAACGTCGCTGGCAACAATGGCATTCAAATGGTAGACCTATAAAATATAAACCAATAGGCCAAAGGCAAATGAACTAGGCATTTCATCAAACACATAGTGGGCATACAATGGCAAGCAAATAGGTTAGGTTTAGGTGCAAACTTGACTTGCCAAATTCAATCAACACAAAGCTACATTGTCAACAAAGGTATAGGCATCAAAGAAACACAATTAAACAACATCAAAATGGATCAAATTGGCTAGGAAAAACATAGTAAAAATCAAACAAAACATAGTCATTTAAATAGTAAACCACATTCGGCCAATGATGGGTTTTTAAGGCAAGGTTCCAATCATCAATTCAATCAATTAGGCATGTTATATGATGCAATATAGACTCACCTAATGTTTCAAATCACCTTGAATAAGCCAATTCTACCAAAATCACCAAATGAAGCTTTATAACACACCTTTGTCAAATCTCCAATTGTACATTAAACAAACCACCAATTACTCATCTATTCACATCCAATTAACATATTCTAACATCAATTAACAAAATTTAACTCTAAATCATCAAGTCATTTCTTACAACTTCAATATAACTAGGCAATTTAGGGATTTCTAACAAATGGCATCAATTGATGCAAATTAACACCAAACCCATCTAATTCAACCTAAATAACATCTAAATAAACAATAAAACCAAACAAATAAACTCTTTACCTTAAGTGAGCAAAGTGGCCGAAATCTTTGCAAGCTTTTTCCTTGAAATCCTTAGCTTCTTTTCTACAAATTGTTGATGGAAATAGGTTAAGCTAGATGAATACTCAACTTTTTCATCAATTTTCTTAAGAAATGAAGAAGAAATGGAGCTAATGTGGTTCAACCACCCTTAGGAAGAAGAAGAAGATGAAGCAAAATGGCTAAGTGTTTGAATAAATAGAAAAAGTTATAAGGCAAATTACAACTAACTCCCCGAACTTTCACCCATCATATTTTGGTCCAAAATCTTTTGTAATTTATTCTGTCAATTTTGTCAAGAATTAGATATCAGAGTGGGGAGTCAATGACCTTATTTTAATTTATACTTATTTATAAAAATAGTTCTGAAATTATTCTGTAACCCCGACCGATCAATTTCCACTATTCATCTTAAAGTTCCTTATATTTACCATTTTGCCATTAGTTACTTTTTCAGTGTTCCTAAATAATTTTCTCTTCTTTAATTTTATCAAAATTACACATAAATTATGGTGATCTTTTACCCTTAGATCAATTTCAGAAATTCTTCTATTAACCAGACAACTCATTTCTCGTCAGTGTTCCTGACACCGCCGCTTTCCAGAAAAGTATCAAGTTTACTTTCTAACTATGTCTCTAAAATTATTTCCCATCATTTCAAGACTAATGAACCATATTATGAGAATTAATTCATGCATGAGAATTGGGAATTCATAGGGTATTACAAAGTCTCAATGGCATCCAAAAGGGGAGGGGGGGAGGTCAATTGGTTGTTTGACAAATTAAGGAAAAATTAAAAAATAATAAGATAAAGGAGGGAAGAGAAAAATGAGACAATAAAATTTTATAGTGGTTCGGCCAACTCCTTGCCAACATCTACTCCTTAAGATCACACTTGAGTATTTCACTATGATTTTTTTACAGGTGCAAGATCAAACCCAAGTGTTTAGACTCACACTCAAAACTTACAAAGTGTTTTCAAAGGCTCACACTTCAAACCTTTACAAGGTGTTTTACCAAAGGCTCACACTCAAACCAACAAATATTTTACTAAGGCTCACGCTCAAACCCTTAAGAATTACAAGAGATGAGAAGAAGAAAATCCCCTTTTTTCTTTTTCCCAACTCTTAAACAATAAATAAGCTTTTCAAGCTATAAATATGAATGATTTGGTGCAATAGCTTAATAATTAGTTCTCAATTGTTGTTCTCTATGTTTTTAAGCTTTCCACAAACTTATATTTATAGCATTGGATGAAATATAATCATTTGGCTTCATTTATATCAATTAATGTAGTTGACAGTTTTTCCAATGACTATTTTTTTTGCTGTTTTTCTAGAATAACGGGGCTACTTAGCGTGTAGTGAGGCTACCTAATTAGTAGTGGGCGCTACTTAACTCATATCCCAAACTTGAGCTATTAGACCTTTTGGACTTCTTAGTAGCAACTGTGACTGATTGTTAGCGGACGCTACTTAACTAAGTAGCGGAGGTTAGTTATTTAGTAGCGGCTGTGACGTTAAGTAGTAGGTGTGACTTATTTTATAGCGGATGCTATTTTCCAGCAACTTGCAACTTGAATTATAATTTGTTGCATTTCTCAAATATGATCCCTTTTAGTATATGCACTCTTTCAAATGTATTAAACCTATGATTAATCACTGGTCATGATTTCTCATGCCTTGACCAACTCAAATAAATTGTTAGCATAATTAACACAATCAACATGCTTTGTTATCATCAAAATTAACATCAAATCCAAGGGGTCCAACAATCTCCCTCTTTTTTATGATAACAAAACCATACATACAAGTGTTTAAGGAACATGAAAAAAAGCTCAATTAATGTTTGCAAATAATATTTGTATAACTTCTCCCCTTTTTTGATATAAAAAAAAAAGATTTTGCACTCCCCTTTTAAAAATGAATAATTCAACATATAATAGGGTCCAAATAAATTCTCCTCCTTTTTCAAGCATTTCTCCCCCTTGATAAATCAAAAGATGTTCAAGGGGTACTTAAGGGATCATTAAAGTAAAAATATTTTTCAAAATACATTTAAGCAATTGAACATATGATCAATCAAATTTCATAACATATAAATCATTTAAATTGCAAAAGGAGTAAGAGGTGATACTTTGTTACCTCTCATACTCTTTTCCATGGTCGATATCTACCATTGCTCCATTAATAATTCCTTCTAACATTTGACCTCTTCATTTTGTTGAATACTTTATAACCTTTGATGCAAGGTCTATGTGCCATTTTTTTCCATATGTTCCACATGCATAGGCTTTGTTTACACCATTTCTCCAATGTGGAGGTTGATAGATCATTTTTATTCCATTATTCTTTTTTAAAATTTTTTGCATAGAAGAAATAAAATTATGTATTTTTGGTACCCTTTTTTCCTTTGGGTCCATTGGGGTTAGCATTAAATGCAATTAAATTAATGTAACCTAGATGCAATTTTCTAACATAGCATTTATATTTCAAGTGACCAATTTTACCATAATAATGACACCTCATATTTTGATTAAGATCATTTCTTGATCTAAATTAAGGTCTTGGTCTAGTGCATACAAATGAAGATATTTTTCGATCCTATGCCTTATATATGTCATTCTTAGGTCTGATGACCTTTTGTGGAGGCATATATGACATATGTGAAGTGGAGCTAGATATCTTAACAAAAATGATCTTTGAGGTGGATGGTTCACCATCTTCACTATATCCAATTCCAAACTTATTAGTTGGACACCTTTTAAATTCAAGAATCTCATCTAACTTTTCTTTGTCTTTGCAAAGTTTGGATATAGGCTCATCATGAGTAGCTAAATTATCCTTCAAATTTTTTATTTTCATTAAAAATATTATCAAGACTTTGAGTGTTTTGAAAGATAATTTTTTCTAACTCACTTTTGGAGGCATTCAAAGTGGCTATCTTATCAATATAGCCATCATATGCATTCAAAATATTATTTGCCATTATTTTCAAATCATCATATTAACTTTGTAACTTATGATATTTTGAAAGCAATGATTACATCATATGCATAACATCATCATTATTAGTAAAGTTAGAATTACTTACCTCACTAGAAGATGTATCCTACTCAATAGCCATTAAGCAAAGATTCTACAGGCCATATATGGGCAATCTTGGTATAATGATAATCTACTGCATTTATATATATATATATATATATATATATATATATATATATATATATATATATATATATAGACTCAGAGTTTTTTTATACTCACCCCCCCGCGGGGTTT
>CANXYC010611214.1:0-61612 GCA_948193065.1 Aleurites moluccanus | reverse complement strand
AAGTATTTGGCAAAGGACATCAATTTGTGGTTGATTTGGAGAAGCATACCTGCACATGTAGGAGATGGGACCTGACTGGGATTCCATGTGCACATGGAATTGCTTGTATCTTTGAACAAAATGAGCAACCAGAGGCATATGTGGATCCCCTTTACCATGTAGCAACTGGTTTGATGGTATATAGTTACACTATAGAACCTACAAATGGTCCAAATATGTGGCCAAAGGCAGAATAGGAGATGGGAAATCACTCCTCCACTAGTTGTTTTAAAGAAAAGGGGGAGAAAGCCAACTAGAAGAAGAAAGGAGGCAGAGGAGATAGAGCAAGAAGTTGTACAAGGGAAGTTGAAAAGGAAAGGTATAATAAAGGTGAGGTGTAGCGAATGTGGCCAAGTTGGGCATAATAAAAAAAGTCATAGGTCTACATCAAGAAACCCTAGTGAGGTATATGCGAAATTCAAAATTTTTTTCATTTATTTTTTTATGATGACATGAAAGGACTAAAGTTTTTCAATAATGCAGGCTGGACCACATGTTGGAGTGCATGAAGGCTCATTAACCCATGAAACTCACCAATCTCATTCTGTCAATGTTGGACCTATGGTAAATAATATATATTAATACTGTTTTTGCTTTTAAATAATGTGGTTGATGATTATATGTATATATATATATATATATATATATATACATATTGTGGTTGATGCTTTTTATTTTTAATTACCTCCTCAGCATACTCAAAGTAGGATTACAACTGAGGATGGTGGGATAAATTCTGATTCCCAACCAAGCCAACAATTGGACTCGCAACTTAGCCAAGGAAATGTATTTTTAACCCAACAAAGTCAAAACACAGTAAATATGTCTGCTGATGTACAACCTGGTAGATATGGAGAAGGTTACTATAGATTACCAAGATCAAGGAAAGGAACTTCAAGAACTCAAAGCAACTTGTGAATCAGAGAAAGACAACTTTTTGTTTTTTATTTTTAGGCTACTTTATGGCTGCATTTACTAATTTCAATTTGTTTTTGGGAAATCATAGTTAATTTGCAGCTTTTTTTTTTGTTCATATATGGTTGACTTTTATGGTACATTGCCTTGTATTGGCAAAAAGCCCTAATTATTTTTGTTCGTTCAATATTGAAACAAAATGTCTATCATTATGTTTCAACATTGAAATCAAAAACAATATATGTGATTGATTATTTATATTGATTAATGATGCAATATTCATATTGAGTGTTGAGTAATTTATACCTTGATTTCATAATGCCTACAAAGTGGTCAAGTAGGAATTTGGCTTTGGATTGACAGGTTACAAAGTATATTTAAATTTGGATTGTTATTGTTGTTCATAATAATAATATTGAGATTTACACAAATTTGGACAAATTACTAATAAAATAACATCATTCATACATAATTAATATAAGTACATAAAAATAACAAGGCACTAATGCCATTTTGTTCAGTTCAATTAACAATATTGTCCACAAAAGAACAATATTGACCAACAAAAGAACAAAAAAACATAAACCTACGTACTAAAAATTACACTTGCTTGTTCATTAAAAAACAACAAGAGAATAGAGGCACACCCACAGTGACCATAGTAACGCCCCAAACAAATATCTTCCCAATCTTTATTTGCAGCTGCTTCTTCTCTAATTCTCTCTTTTCCTTCTCCAACCTCTCATTCTTCCTTATCAAGCCATTGATGACATTCTTTGCACGTTCTGGAAATTCTGAATCCACCCATTCAAAGTAACGACATTTACCTCGTGCAGTCTACAAACACATAATAAATCAAAACGCAAATCACCTAACTAAATTAAGTACCCAAAATCGAATACCCATCAACAATACCCAACCCTAATATAACATGCATAACATATTAATTGAGTTTTTTCACTCACCCCATAGTTAGGACAACCATAGAAACGTCTCCCAGGATTTACCTTCGTCCATGAGGTTCTCAAAGGAGATAAATCTCCGCACTCACAATACGGTAATGCATATTCAACATGTGCATTGGTTGATGACATCTTCTGGAAGAATAGAGGTACGTGACTTGCTTATTTAGGGTTCCAAACCCGTTAAATTTGTATGGATCAAAACAAAAGAGATAAGAAAAGAAGAAAGTGAAATGATTTTTATGGCTGCTATTTTGTTTTTTACATTACTCGATTTTTTATGCCTCAGAATGGCAGAGGCATGAGAAAGTGAAGCAGAAGACGTTGCCCACTCTCGGTGATAGGCTTGATTATTGAATGTGCTGCTGACGTGGAGTTTACGATTTAAAAACGCACATGTGGCTTGCCACGTGTGCAATCCGTTAGTCAGACTAACGAAAAATCCAATAAAGGACTTTTAAGTGACTGTTAATGCTATTTCAAGTATTTTATCGTTATAAATTTGAATTGGAGGACTACAAAGTGCATTAGTTAAAACTTGAAGGACCATAGGAAAAATTAACCCAAACAGAAAATATTACAATAAAATAGGGAATCCTAAAAATGAAAAAAAAATTATTTGTCTAATTTTCCCTACTTTAAATAGCTGTAACCAAAAACTGAAACGGCCAAAACCGTTAATAGCGGCAAATTTCCCTCCATATTTTTCTCTGTCGAGTTCGTTCTCTACACCTCCAATCCCTTCAATGTTTACCCATCAATTTTCCATTTCTAGGGTTTCACCTTTCTCTTCCCAATTTCTCTTGCTATCATTTATTTCCCCAGCAAGGTAGGTTATGTCTCCTTCTCTCCTGATTTTTATTTGAACTTGAATTTGAATTTTTTAGGTTTTTATCGATATTAGGATTCAAATCAATTTTGTTTTATATTAACCTCGTATAGAAACTCAGATTTTGCAATTGAATTCTGTTTTATCAATTCTCATGTTTGGAAATGTACATAACTAATAGAATTCAATTATTTTTATTAAAGAAAAATGAGTCATTTTTGAAAGAAATGAAATCATATTAAAATATAAAGATTTTTGCAGGAATTCAATTCCATTTATTTCAAACAGTTCATATATGTATTGATTGATTCAGAATATAACATTTTTTTTTTCTAATTGTTGTTGGATAATAAATTAAAGGAGGTGTGATCCTTTTCAAAAAAATGAAGAAAAAAGAGAAGGAAGAGGAAAGGGTTGAAAGGATTATTCGTAGTCTTCTCAAACTTCCTGAGAATCGAAGATGTATTAATTGCAATAGTTTGGTAAGAACATTTCTTTTTTAATTGAAATTGTTCCCTATTTTTTAGCATATTCATGTTGAATTTCTGAAACTAGAGAGAGAGATTAGAAGAAGAATAAGAATATTCATGGTTTCTCTAACCATGGAATCATACTTGTTAATATGACATTTTGCAAGTGAAAATCAATTAGATACTTGTTATCAGAAATAAAGAACCAAATTTTGGTGTTAAGAGTATAATTTTATGCCTTGAGGATTTGTTCAAGCAAAAGTTGTTGAATTATTCAGGTCTTGAGGCTCAATTTAAGCATTACGATGCCAGTAAAATTTAGATGATAATTCTTGAACGGCCACTTTATGATAGACTTGACTAATTTGTCTTGCATTGTTTCTTTTTAGATATGCAAACAAGCCAAATATTTACTAGGTTGGAACTTGAAAAGTTTGTTTTTCCAACTTCATATCATTCCAACATGATGTTTTCATTATGGCAGGGACCACAATATGTTTGCACAACCTTCTTGACATTTGTTTGCACAAATTGTAGTGGAGTACAGTAAGTGTTAATATAAATTTTTACCCTTCTTTTTCCACTCGGCACCTTTCCTTATATCAATCCTGGTGCATATATAATTCACAATATTCCACATGACATGGAATAGATTTTTGGCAATTATTGCCTAATTTATTTCATTGTTGAAATTTTTTGTTTCAAGTAGAGAGAGTAACTTATTTTGCATGATTCTAGCCGGGAGTTTACACATCGAGTCAAATCAGTGTCGATGGCTAAATTTAAAGCAGAAGAAGTTAGTGCTCTTCAAGCTGGGGGAAATGAGGTATACTGAATAACAAATACTCTTTAACTTTTAAATTGAGAACTTTGTTTTCATGATCTAACATGAATTTCTTTCATAGAGAGCAAGACAAATTTATTTCAAAGATTGGGATCCCCAGCGGAATTCCTATCCTGATGGCAGGTGGTTATGCATGTTTTTATTTTAATATAGAAAAATATACAAGTAATGTCTTCTGATTCACATGTCGGCCTCCAGTAATCTTCATAGGCTTCGAGATTTTATCAAGCATGTTTATGTGGATAGAAAATATTCTGGTCAGAGAAGTAATGAGAGGCTCCCAAGGCTGAAATTGGTAAACACCCTCAAAAATACTGCTCATGAACACAACATTCATTTTGTTTTAATTTTATTTTATTCTTCATTTTGAATTTTTCCCAATATCAATCTACATTGCATATAATATTAATAATGGCCAACTCAACTTTAAACCTCATTTTCTGTGTTATAGAAAATCTTCTGAGTGCTTTCCACCTAAAGTTTTGTTCATTTGTTAATGGTTCTTATGCTCTTATATACAGAGTTACAAGGATGAACCCTGCGAAAGCAAGAAGATTGGTTTATTTAGTGATAGATCAAAAAGCCCTAATTATGAGGACAGACGTGAACAAAGTGAAAGATCTCGTCCTGGTGGAAGAAGTGACGATAAAAGTTTAAAATATTATTATGATGAAAGAAGAAGTCCTCGATATGGCCAAGAAAATTCAAGATATGGAGGTTTCAAGAGAAGTCCTGTCCGCTTTGAAATTGTTGATTACAGGTTTCGAGATGACAGAACTCAAAGTGGAAAGCAATCCGATAACTGTAGGTTTTCACATAGAGAATCCAGGTTTGGAAGCTTGTCACCTGACCTTCAGAAGAACTTGGACCGGTCCAGCTCCCTTGTGGTACGACCTATTGAAGATGTTCTAAGGGAGAATTCACTGGCTCTGGAGGTAGGTGAACATTCTAAAGCAACTGAGAAGAATGATGCTGATGGCTTTGCTGACAATCAGGTTTGATAATTGCTAATGATGCTAAATATATAATAGCATTGTAGAATACAGAATGTTATTTCGTAAATCTTTATTCAACTGGAAATGTTTTTGTGGGGACTTAGTTAAGGTGGAAAAGAAAAATCAAACAGAATTGCAGAAATTCTTGAGATGAAATCTTTAATGTTTAGCTGTGCAATTATGCTACAATCTCCCATTGTTAACTTGTATAGATCTTCTCCCTCCCTATTCTGCACTCACCCTGAAAAAGTGAAACAGGAAACGATAACTGCCACAATCATGAAATTCCATATGTCTATTTTTGATATTGTTATGGAATGAGTTCTTTAATCATATCTGTGAATTCTTTTTTGTAGCTTGCTAAACTTTCTGACAGACAATGAAAGCTTCACTTACATTTTTTTCTTATTGCAGAAGATTGCATCTTCTGGCAGCAAGGGATCTATTGACGGGAAGGCAGTGGAAGATAAAAATCAGAATTCAGAAAGCTTGATTGATTTTGATACTGACTCCATGTCCTCCAATGCTGTGGCATTACCACAGAAGGGGGAAAATCAGCAATCAAGTGATGGAGGCAACTGCAACTCCAATAATTCTTCCACAAAGCAGAATGTTCCACCAGCTCCAAAACCAAATATGTTGGAGCTTTTGCTATTGGAGTTAGTTCCCTCCGTTGAACCTGTTGGTAGTGTATCTGAAGTATCAAACAATGATAATTCTCCATCAACTACATCAGGAGGCAATATGCTCATGAGTGGTGTTGTTTCGATGCTAATTTTGCCAGACAATACTGGAGCTTCTACAAATGCACCTGGAGGCAATGTGCCAACAGACGGTGTTTCACCAGCTGTAACTCTTGGGCAGACACTGGCATTACCTAGCAGTTCTGATGCGTCTGAAACTGCAACTGGAGGCAGTATGCTCCTTGGTGGTACTTCCCCAGTCATGCCTGTAGAGCAAACTTTATCACTACTTGATACTTTTGATTCTACAACTCCATCAGCCACTAGTTTGTCTGTGCAACCATCTAATGGAGGTCCTCAACAAGCTGTACCAGATATTCGTGGTGATCCCACTTTAAAGGTTCCAAATGGGCAGCAGGTTTGCAGCATGCAGCAACATCAGCTTTCTGCATTCTCTACTGAAAATGGTAGACCTAGTGGACAACAGGCTAGTACTACAACAGTTGGAGGTCTAAATAATCAGGTTAGGTTTCCATTAATTTTCAGGTTTCAGGGAAATTTAGAAAAATCTAGAACTGCGTTGTTGTAGGCTCCAGGAGTTCTACAACTATTTTTTTCCCACGGTAAAATCTTTCAAAAAGGTCAATCACACCAGAAATTTTTTATAAGGTTCAAGAGATGTCCATAAGATAATAGTTTAGCTGCTGTAGGTTATATACCCCTAATCAATAAACCTTAGCACTGGAAAAAAGAGACAAACCTCCTCTTTCAATATCCGTTTTCTAATAGTTGATAAACTTATTTTGTTGTACTCTCCCAGTGCACCCGCAAATACAATGGATAATATTAGCATTGTATTTCACTGTGCCCTGAATGGATAAATTCACTTCAGCTTCTTCATCTTGAGTATGTAAGCTAGAGTTCTACTCTCAAGTGTCTACACTCTTTTCACCTTTCCCCTTTATGATAATCACAGTCAAATGCACATATGAATTTTATGTGAATGGTGTGCATATTAAATATCTGGTTAATTTGTTGTTGTAAGTTGGTTTTTCCCCCATATTATATGTATACACGTATATATATATTCTTTGCTTGTGTGTATTGTCTATCCACATGCATATGGGTTCACTTGCCTTTGTGCTAATTTTACATACCTGCAGCCGTGGACTTCATTGCTTGCGCCTAATGCTCAAGGTCCTTCTAGTGCTTCTGCTCAACACCTTTCCCAGGATGCCACAAAAGTAGTACAAGACTCCACTTGTGGTATTAAACCCCAGCATCTTCCACCAGAAACAAAGTCTGGTGGGAGAAGGGAACTTCCAATGGTAATTGCCCTACCTTGCATTGTTGTAGATGTTCCTCAGAATATTCTAATAATATTTGCTTATTCTCTACAGGACCTTTTTATGGCAAGTTACTCACAAGGACCTGGGTCTATTCCAGGTTGGCAAAGTGCTTCACCATATGGCATGGGATTTAACATGCAATATTATCCTCATGCAGTGGTACCATATGAACCAAAATGATGAAGTGGAATATACTCTGTTTTGTTACCTTTTCCAAAATATATGGATATTATTATTATTATTATTATTATTTTTATATTGGTTTTTTGTTACAGCCTCTGCAACCGTATTCTAACCAAGCAAAATCAAGCAACCCATTTGATCTCAACAATGAAACCACTCCAGGACAAGTTTCACCAGTATGCACAGCACTCAGTTATTTTCATACTCCGTGTTAATATTTCTTTTGATATTTTTTTTCTTTAGCTTTTCTTTGCCTATGTTTTTGTTGAGCATTTGTATGCATATGCTTCTCAATCTTGTTTCTGGGGTTGGCTGAGAATCACTGGTTAAATAGAGAGCAAGGAAAATGTGGACCATGAAGAAAATTTCGCATGGGAATCTAGAGAGAATTTTTATAAATCATAATACCTAAAAGATACAAGCAGGCTGACTATTCAAGTTAATTTTATATTGAACCATCTTTCAACTGTAAGTTTATCACTGAATATGTGGCTAGTACAAAAATTATTTGTTTACATTTGCAGAAATTGATTTATCTTTACTCAAATGTCATGGTGCTTCATTTTATCAACATCACAAGTATTCTTAGATTAGATGTACAAGTAAATCTAACAACATTGGTTATCAACCATTTATATTGTTCCATGTATATGTATCATTGGTGCTTTATTGACTGTCACTGAGGAATAAGCAGTATGCACGCATTGCCTGTGTATTTGTGCTAAGCTTTGTCCATGGTTCCATTTATCAACTGTCTCAAACTAGATGTTGTATGGTTGGTAAATCATGTCATAAGCTTGTGTAAATGAATTGGAGATATGATGAGCCAAGTTGTACATCATATTTTCATATAGTTAATCATTACAGTATTAGGTTAAAATTCTTCTGTTAAATTGAGTTTCTACATATATACACGTGTGTGTGTGTGTGCCTGCACTATTGTGGAATAAATTGGTAAGGCTTTTGTTTCTCCAAAATTAAAATTTTTAACTAAAGATTGAAAATTTGTATTAATGCCATAAGTATCTATTACTGTGATGTAGTTTCCTTCCATGGAAAATTTGCGGGCAGGACTTATTAATGTGTCAGCTCCTGGTGCTTTATTGCCTACTTCCAGCATTGATGCAAACTATTCAGGGTTCATGACATCTCAATCACCATCTTATGCATCTACAACGCCTTCTCAGTCTTACTCCTTTGCATCAGCCACTTCTGGTCAGTTTATTTTACTTTTCTATTTCTATTAAACCATCAATCTTGTTTAATTTTAATTCCAATATCCAGGTGCATACATGGGGCAACAACTACCACATATGAATATGCAACCGTCCTGGTAAACTTTTTGTCCTTGGTTGCCTCGTTCCATAGCCATTTCTCTAAGCAGTTTCTACTTACAATTGGATAACCATGAAGAATGAATAATTTCACTGGACGCCTTAATGATTTGTCTCAGGGTACTGAACTAATGTATTGTCCGTCAAGTGAAACACAGATTGTAGAACTGTTCCAAGTTAAATGTTTTTAATAAAAAGTTGTCCAAAAGTTTATCCTATTAAGTGTCCTCTTCACTGAGAATATCACTATTCAATCAGTATGCTTCATTTGATGTCCAAAAACTTCTGTATGGACTAATGATTACCTGTGCATGACTTTATCTCCTCTCTGTACATAAGCATTGTGAGATTCTTTGGCTGATGATACTGTAATCTTCTTACCAAAGGAAAAAATAATTATTTATTATCATTGCAGGCCACAAGGAGGTGCTGGTGGCTTTGGAAGGGATGACCCATTTAGCTCACTAATCACGACTCAGCAATCCGCCGGCAGATATCCACTCCCCTCTGCTCAAAGTTCGCTTCCTTCTATGGGAGGAAACCCTTTCGGATAAACGAAGGATCAAATTTCCATCAAGTTTGCAAGACAGAAATTTCGATTTCCTTCTGTTGAAGATCAAATGAAACAAGCTGTTCTCTAGTCACGAGGACAATTGTAAAAGAACAAAAGAACTGATCATTCTGGATGAAGGTATATTTTCAAAATCATGTTATTTTTGTTTACCCATCCTGATCCTGATTTTCATCATCAGAACAATTTGTTCAAATTATCTGGTCACCTAGAGTTCTCATTGATCTATTGGCGTAGCTACTTATCCTTTTTCACAATGATCAACAAGCTTTGTAGTAATTTGTTACAGGGTACTGTCACTATTTATTCCTCTGCCATAGGTAGTGCTCTTTCAATTGCTGTATTTGTCTAATTTTAATAGACACAGAAACAAAGACGTGAAATTCTTACTATGATCTAGTTAGAGACTATTACATTGTGTGGTGACATCTATTTTTAACAATAGGAGAAGGCCTGTTCCTGCCAGTGATGAAATTTTAGCAGAAACTGGCAATGATTAACAAGAATGCTTCGATGAATCATTTAGCAATTATTCTAGCAAACCTGTCTTTAAACATCCTCTACATCTGCTCTTTTCCTCGCAAAAGTTGAGTGATGGATCAGACAGCCAGGGGCTAAGGGAGGGCATACTAAGTCATGTTACCTAAATTTGTTGTGGTTGTAACATGACTTGTATTTCTTGCTACTACTCGGGTTCTCTTTTCTTTTCCATGCTTTTATGTCTTTTCTTCTCAGTGATAACTGGGAATCATTACATAGGACCGAAGCATTTAGTGTATTTCTTTGAAATGGATGTGCCCTGTAAACTTATTTCCGAATTCCAAGCAAACCAGTCCTGTTATTAGGATACAAGCCATGTGGTGATCCTCTGGAAATAAAAATCGTTGAAATTCAGCAACTGGAATTTTATTATGATATGTCTGCCTTCAACCCGTCCCAAGAGCCAAACGAATACAATAGGCTTGGGTTTAGGATACTTCTAGCCTGGAGAACCATACTGGGGAGGGGAGGGGAGGGGAGGACTATCTTACCCTGAAAAGATGGGTCAAATTAGCATTTGTATAGAACTTTACAATTCCTTAGCTCAAGAAGCAAATGCACAATAATCCCACACACAAATCCATGTGCTGTACTTGAACCCACAAGTGAAACTGCAGTGCATATAAGCATCACAAAAGATTCCTCTTCGTATTCATGTTTCTTGAAGCCATAGCCAACTCTATTCCAGCAAACAATAATATCCCTAAAACCCCAACTGGGAATTGGTTCAAAACCATCACCAAAGAACTTCCTAAAATCAAACCCAACACCATTTTGGTTGCACCCAAAAGGGCCACACATCCACCACTCCTACCTCCGAACTTGTACTGACCAGCTAACCCACCTGCACCATGGCAACGATATAGCCCCAAACCAGCATCCAACTAAATTCATTACCCCTACTGTCACTGAAAGAGAAGTGGCTGAAAAGTCCTTACCAGGAAAAGAACAGATGACAATTTACAAACAGCAATCACAGAATTTAGTATTGATAAAGGAAGTTGAGGAATTGTACCCTTAAAAACCCTTGTTTCCATGAATGTTTTGAAATTTTAACTGCTTGAATAGAAGATGGACCTACTTTAATATCATTCACCACTTTAGGTCTTCTTATAAAAGGCCAAAACCACACCCAATAAGAACACCATAAAAGCAGAAGGAAGTGAGGTAATAAATTTCTTGAGTCTTCTCTTGGGCATTTCATCATCAACCAAATTGCCATTATTAGTCTCTCCTCTTTCATTTCTCTCCCCACCTGAGCCATTCACTACAATAATAAAACAAGCACAAATTATAGCCAAAACCAACCCATCCAATCCTAACCAGTGCCTATCTCCACCAGATTAGATTTAGAAAAATTGAGTCTTTCTAATATACTTAACGGCAGTCATGGCAAAAGATAACCCTTGTGCAAGCTGAATTCCCCTAACAACAGAAAGTGGAATTAGCCTATAAACTATTTGAATCAACCCTGTAATACCCAAAATCAATAGAACTCCCCCAGTGCAAATTCCTGCTGCTATAATTTCTGGGATACGAAATTCTGAATTGTTTGATATAGCCACATCAGCAATTGATTTCATCGGTTGGACTGGCATTGGCACACCATATATAGCACCAGTGACAATGTTGTGAAAGCCAGTGAATATTAGAGTTATGCCCAAATTAAGGTCATTGGCCAGTGTCAAGGCCATTATTATTGATATACAAGTTCCTAAATCTCCCATCGCACCATTGAGTTCTGCCCATTTTGATTGAAACACCAAATTTTCTCTCAATTTGTGAATTATTTTGGTTGAAAATTTGGAAGTGTTTATTTCTGGTGGGTTTTGGAGAGTATTAGGAATATGTATTTGTTGGTTTTGGGTCTCCATTGTAAGTGTTTGTGTAGGGACTATGCAAGGGTATGTGCCTTTCTTTATATTTGTTGTTGTTTTTTTTTTCTAAAAAAAAAAAAAAAAAAAATTAATTCCGAGTGAGATTTAACTCAAAATTTTCAAGTATTAAAAACACTTCAATATCATTAAATTAAATACGCATTAGTTAAATTGAAAATTCTTACATGAAAAAAAGTTTGAATTTAAATTTTTAATTTTTATATCATAAAATTAATATCGACTACTACTGAATTATTAATATGATAATAAACAATGAAGAAAAAAAAATTAAATGGTTGACTAAAAAAAAAAGGATTGAATGTGAAAGATATCATATGTGACATTTGGGCATGAGGCATCTTGCCCATAATGTCAATAAGATTTCGTTTACATTTTAACAGTTTTAATATTTAAATTTATTTTGGATTTATATTTTATTATATACTTTATCTTAAATTTGATTAATATGTATATGATAATAATATTCAAATTCCTTTACTTCTCACATATATTTAACTAAAAACTTATATAGAAATATATATTTTTTATTCATATATATTTTTTTATTTGTAAACATTTTGCATACATTTTACAAACCTAATAATTTTATGATAGTCTTATAATTGTTTACAAGATTTTTATTATATTATTTTTGACATTAAATTTTTTATCAATTTAACAAGAAATATTAAAAGAAAAATAATGCATGATGTTTCACAGAATCTTTCAATATCATTATTTTTAAAATTTTATAGATTCTTTCTTTCAAAAAAAATATATAGATAAGAGTCTAACTAAAAATTAATTTATTTTTATTTTAATATTTAAAATTTATTAAATTTACTAATTTAATTCCTGTTAATTTATATTATTATATAAAATATAATTAGATATAAATTTATAAATAAAATTAAAAGTAATATTTATGTATCTATATTTTTTGGATCAGAATACAAAATTAAATATATTAATATTAGATATTAATAAATTAAATATATCTTAACGAGTAAATCTGCGATACAAATACAATATGATTATTTTTATATCACAATTAGATTAAAATAAATATAATAACTATTAACTCAAATTAATTAATTTCATATTAAATTCATCGTATTTGATATTATCATTCTAAAATTAAATTTTTTAACTCATAAATCATTTATAATAGTAGAAATTTCAGTTGAACATATATATATTATGTATATTCTGGAAAACGAGGGATTTCAGACTAGTTATGAATTATATATTATACTTAAAAAATAAATATACATTTTAAATAAAAATAATAGTAATCATAATATAAGTAAAAGAATTGATATAGTTTGGGCTTGAGCTGTTGAATTTAGTTCCAGTCTGTCCTGTTATTTTATACCATACCTTTAAGGGATTTTTTAAAAAATATAGAAAAAAATATATTTTATTTTTATTATAATAAAAAAAAATTAAAAATATTACATAACTAAAAATATTTTTTAAAAATACTATATATTTAATTTTTTTTTAAAATACGATATATATTATATATAAATTAAATATATATTAAAAAATAAAAAAAAAAACAACCGTTAAATTAAAAAAAAATTAAAAAATAATATATTTGTATAATATTTCCACCCTTTAACTCGATCTATTGCAGTCTCACCTCAAGTTTGGGTTTGCAGGGCCGCCCCAAAAAAATATAAAGGAATATACCAACTTTGATCTTTTCAGCATTGAGATTGAGTTGTTGTCTCAAAGACGCTTTATAATTTGCAATTTGAGAATGAGAAATGTATTTATTTTTTCTTTTATAAATAAATTGTTATTATAAGAAACTGCGATAATTTTTAAAGAATCGCATATCTAATATAAAAAATAATATTTAAACTCGATATCTTTACTTACTTTTATTTCTGAAAAATGTTATTAATTTAAGGAAATATAATTAATCCATTAAGCTAAACATATAATTATTGTATATTAACAACAATCATAACCTATAATGATTTTATTTCATAAGACCATTATTCTAAGCTACACTTCTTCTTTACACATATGTATATCAAATTAGATAGTTTCATATAAATTGTAATTAGAAAATTATTTATTAATTTCTTTTTATGTTCCTGTCTTTTGAAATTTAATTTTTATTCTATTTAAAATAATTGACATTTAATAATGATTATAAGATAATGTACAATTTTTTACTTTTATATTAAAGTACATCTACTTTTAATATTTTTCAAAATTTAATTTAGATCTTTATAAAAATTGAAATTGTGCCCCAGTCAATTTTCACTATTGTTAAAACCCACCAAATTCTGACATTCATTAAAAAATAATTAGAAAGTAATAAAAAAGTTATAAATAATTAAAGATTAATCATGTCTTTTTATTAATCTTATACTATATATGTGTTTTAATTTTATTTTTTTTTAATTTTAATATTTTTTAATTACATCATATTTTTATTTTAAAAAATATTTTTTAGTGTTAAAAAATTTATTTTCATATTTTTTGACAATTTTAAAAATAAAAAATAAATAAAAATATTTTTTAAAAAAATATATTTTATTTTTTATTTTAAAAAATAATTTAAGAAGAAATTAAATTATTTCTTCTTAAATTTTTTAATACAAATCGTTTTCTGAATTTTTTTAATTTAAATATTTTTTTATTAAAAATATAATTTTATTATTTTAATATTTTTATAAATAAAAAATATGAATGGTTCCATAACTAATATCGTTAGTGTAATTAATGGATCAAATTTTTAATTAAACCAAAAATCAAGTTAAAAAAATTAAACCGATTTATTTTACTCAAATTAAATTTTTAACAAAAATACAGATTTTGAATCCGATGTTTTCCTAATGCAGGTAGAAGAAGGAAATTTGAGGTGTGGTTTGGTAATTTGGGTATGGATATTTTATGGGAAATGGGTTAATTTTTTTTTAATTATTTATAATTTATAATTGCTTTTTAATTTTTTTTAATGAATGTTAAAATTCGGTGGATCCTTAACAGTGGTGAAAACTAACTAACGGTTGTTTCGTTAATTTTAAGGTGCGATTTCAAGTTTTTATTAGCTTTAGGATCCAAATTGAACGTCGAAAAAATCAAGAGTGTTGTAGAAAAAATTAGGAGTCAATATAACGGTTGTTGGGGGTGAAAACCCAATTTAAAAAAATAAAGTTTGTAAAATATCATTTTAAATTAAATTGATATTTTTAGTTTAAAATTTTTTTATTTTTAAATTTTAAAACAGTATTTTAAATTAATTTATTAAATATTTAAAAATTTATTTAATATTTTTTTAATTTTAAAAATATGTTTCATATCTTTTTAAAAAAGTATTTAAATCTATTTAAAATAAATATAAAATATCATTTTAAAATTTAAAAAATATTAAATAAATTTTTTAGTATTTGATAGATTAATTCAAAATATCATTTTGAAGAATAAAAATAAAAAAAATTTAAACTAAACATATCAATTTATTTTAAAATAATATTTTTAAAAATTTATTTTTTAAAATTAAATTTTTACTCAAACACCGAATAAGTAAATAAACACCTCAATATTTTTTAAAATAAATATATGGATTAAATTTATAACTTATCACATCTTAAAAAAAAGTAAAAATTATTCTACAGAAGTGGACGGATAGTTTTTTCATTTAAGTGGAAGACGCTAATATTTTGGTAATTTCACTTCCATGCGATCACAGTTTCTACATTTGCAGTTGCCGCGAGTTAGAAAGCTAATTTGCTTATTTCAATTTCAATTTGGTGTTCTTACCCTTCACTTTCTCTTACTTTCTTTAGGTATTAACTTTCTCATTTTCTCGAGTTCGAACAATTTCCCTCATTTTTCATTAATTTCTCTCTTCGGGAAAATTTCATTAATTTCTCTATTAATATCTAAAGTAATTTTTAGGAACAGTTGATTTGTGCTTTAATTTCAAACTAATATTTGAATATTTTTTTATCCAATCATTTTTTTTTTTTTTGCAGGTCTTATTACTGGGTATCATGAAGGGCGGCCATGAAACGAAGGTAAATTTTTCATCAAAAGTATTGCTAATTACCCAGTTTTTATTATAGCTTTTAGCATTATTATCTAGTTCTTGGGTTATGTATTACTTTAATTGTAATGAAAATTGATGCTTGTAGGATCAAGTTGGAGATGTTTCTGTAATACCCTTTTGCTCTGAGATGTCGAGGATTTGTTGGGTTTTTGTTATTTTGATTCCTTACGAGTATTCTTTTTTTTTACAAATTTTAATTTTACTAGAAAAGAAAACAAATGCAATGAATGTAAGAACTGCATTTTTTGCTTTTTAATTTTGTAAAATGTAAGTTTTTTTATTTTCAAATATTGCCTTTTTTTTAATATAACCAAATGCTTCTTTTTTATTTATTTATTTGCTTATAAAATAGCAAAAAATAAAATAAAATAAAGCTAACCAAATGAAGCCTAAATGGGGATATGAGGTGAGATATGCCAGCAGTTAAGCGTATGATTGATATCGATATAAACTTCTAGAATATGCAAAGGGATTGGAGAGAGCTTTTATATATAATTGAATTTATATTTATACTTTTTTCTTTTCTTGTATGAGGATTACTTTACTACTGTTTGTAATTTTTATCCCTTTTACCCCTATCTTTTAATATATAAATTTATTTTTATAAAACATATGATCTACTTCTGGGAGAAAACACAACAACATTATCAGCTAGGGATCTTTTCTTTTTGGTTGGTTGATTTATATTTCAGTTAGCCTATTCAATTGTCTTTTTTGTGTTTATTGCTTTAGTAGCGACTTGGTTTCTCTGCCATGTGTGATCAAATTCAGTGTTATGTGATGTTAAAATATGAGTTTAGTTGTACCAAGTTCCACGTTTGAGATTTGTCCTCATGTTTTATTTTTGTCTCAGCACTTGTAATAACATTGGAAATTGTATAAAATAAATGCAATGATGCCAATCATAAATACTTTTTCCCTATGGTTCTTTTCTAAACTATGTGCATATCTATTCCTGACATTTTATTAGGATTTCAATGAATAAAGTCCTTTCATAAACTCTCATTGTGAATGCAAGAAAAAGGGTGCTATTCCATGCATCTTTGCTTGAGTTTGATTTGTTGGCATTATCATAGTGTCCTATTTTCCATCTTAAATTGCAGATGCCAAGAATGGAGGACATCCTTAATCTTCCAGTGCAAGATCCTCCTTGTACAGAGTTTTCTGCATCCCATATAAAGTGGGTGAACATTGAAGGCGGTCGCCAAGGTGGTGATGCTACTGCTCTTATCCCTTTTGCTAGAGTGGATGATTTTGTAAAAGGAGAATCTTCAAATGCTGAATGCCCTGCTAGCTTCCGCATTGAGTCAAGGAGGAAGAGATCTGAAGGAAGCATCAGCAAGCCAAGGGTTGATGGCTATCTTGAATATACACTGTAGGTCACAATCCTGTGAGTGGTGCTTGGATGGCCACCTGTTCTTTTTTCAGTTTTATGTTAAAAACATTATAAAAAAGATACTCTTTGTTTTCTGAATATGCTCTTTGCCAAGGCTCCTTCAAATCATTGGGGCAAATTTCATGCAGAATGAATTTTTAACTTCCCACTGAAGCTCAACAGCCTCATAGTCCTGTGCTTGAATGAGAGAATATACGAGAAGCAAATTTTTTTAACTTGTCAATGTTAAGTTTTCTTGCTGTAAAGATAATATGTTCTCAGTAACCTTTGTAGTTTCATCTGAGTGACGTGTTAGTTATTATGTTCCATTTTCAGATATTGGTGTTCATATGGTCCTGAAGACTACCGAGAGAGTGAGTCTGGTTCAGGGGACGGCTCTAATGTTAAACCTGCAACTGGGAAGGGCAGCAGGCCTGGAAGGCGCCATATGATGAGAGGTTGCCTTTGCCATTTTACTGTGAAACGCTTATACACCCGTCCGTTCTTGGCTCTTATCATATATAATCAAAGAAAACATGTGGATAAAACAGGGGCCCCATGCCATGGGATACTTGATCTGGATGCTGTGGGGACAAGAGCCATGTACGCTCCAAGGATTTCTGAAGAATTGCGCCAGAAAGTAATGTCTATGCTATATGTTGGAATATCTTTAGATAATATAATACAACATCATGCAGAGTTGGTACAGGGGCACGGTGGCCCCCACAACCGTGATGATTTTCTCACTCGGAATGATGTTCGTAACATGGAGAGGGTTGTTCGTAATTCACACAAATTGCATGCAAATGATGATTGCAGTGTCAAATTGTGGGTGCAGCGTCATCAGAAGCACGTGTTTTTCTTTCAGGATAATTCTGGTACAGATCCATTTATTCTGGGCATACAGACAGATTGGCAGTTGCAGCAGATGATCTGTTATGGACATAGTGGTTCTATAGCTTCTCATTCAACATTTGGCTTGAAGAAACTTAAGGTAAAATAGTCTCTTAAATTGTAAGGTTAGGATTCTGGAATCATTTTCCTTAGGCCTAATCATTTTTGAGCTTGGCAATTTTATATAACGCCTTTTAAAATTTTGCAATTCTATCACCAAATGAATTTAGGCGAAATTAGGCCTGAATTTTCTTGGGGAGTAGGTTTGAATTTGTTTTTTTTTTTTTTTCATATCATGTGGAAAAGGCAATATTAAAAAAATATTTCATGTCAACAACGCACAATTTTGCATTTACTAACATAAATGACAATATAACAAATTTAGGCCTGCCATATCAATAATTTCAGGACTATTTTACCTAAAAATGGATCCATGATGGGATTGCAAAAATTTGAAAGATGTTACATGAAATTTCCAAAACTTAAAGTTCGTGATAAATTACAAACACTAAAGATGATTTTTTTTTCTGTAATTTATCCTTTTCATTATCCATTACAACTAAGGTTAAAAAAAATAAATCTTGAGAACAATGATTAGGATGTAAAATAAGTTAAGATTCTTGGCTTTCCTCTCTCTCTCCTTTTTTTTTTTTTCAAATGATGCAAGATATATGTTAGGGTTTTGTGTGAAAAGTGCTTTTTGGGTACAGATTCATATGTTTAATCATTAAGTAGTTCTAGTAATTACATGGTAAATTGTGATAACACCGACTTGTAGAAGTTGCATACAAAACCTCTTTCTACTAAGATTATGAATAGTTCAGCACCAAGGTAGGTGAATTCTTATAAGTTTCAATTGTTTTATGATTTATGACTTTCTAATTCTATGGAATTGTGGGAATTGGATCATTCAGTTGGTGAGACATCTAGCATAGAAACCTTTCTGGCTAAAAGTTGACTAGGAATGCAATTTAGTATAGTATACAAAAGCTACTCTGTGTTCATGTTTCTGGTGCTTGATAATGATTAGTAATTTACGTCGTTTCACAGTATCTCCTGTGTACTTTACTTGTTTTTGATTCATCTCAAAATGCAATTCCGGTTGCTTGGGTCATTGCTTCCTCATTCATTAGTCAAGATATCCACAAATGGTTTGGTGCTCTAGCTGAAAAAATCCAAACCAAGGATCCTAGATGGAGGCCCAATGCCTTTCTAGTTGATGATCCCTCCCTTGACATTTCTATCATAAGGTAAAATTTTCAGTGCAGCACTTCACGATCGTGTTCAGAACTTTGATTTTATAAAGGTAATATGAATGCAAAGGTCATTCATATTTGCAGAGAAGCTTTCCATTGTCGGGTGCTTTTGTGCACTTGGCATGTTCGCCGTGCTTGGATCAGAAGTCTTTTGAAGAAATGCTGCAATGTTGATGTGCAGCGAGAGATGTTTAAGCACTTGGGATGGATTTTGTATTCTACAATAGGTGGACCAAATGCTGTGGAAGCAGTCGAAAAGTTCATGGAAGTATATGTTGATCAAAGTATCTTTATGGATTATTTCAAGAGGAGATGGTTACCATGTATAGGTATGTGTTTTATTTATCCTTGATTTTGTTCAACTAGGGATTGTGAAGCTTCTCTTCCTTTGATTGGAGAACCTTTTTTTACATGTAATTTGCTGGTACTTTCTTTCCAACTATGGAAGGATTTTTCTTATCCATCTATTAATTGCTTGTAGTTTCTTATTTTTCCCATAATTGGTCAGATGCCACATTGTGTGGGGTATGCAGCATGAATAGCATATTTAGTCTAACCTCTGTATATAAAAGTTTGAAATAGGTTACGCTTTATACACAAACTTCATCATGAAGTTATCACTGTTATGTTCATTATTTGGATAACTTGAAATATAGGTATTTAATAAAGTTTCAATGTCATTATCATCAAATATGTTCTGAAATATGACAAATGATGTGTACATGAAATATCTTAATATACCTACCAGTTATTTTTTAATGTTTTGACTGATGAAATCTATTTAGAACAATTGTTTATCAGTGGGACATATTGCAAATATAAAATAAAGTAAAGAAAATTGAAAATGGATTGAAATGTTTCAGAAAATAAAATGCATATAATGAGATATAGAAAATAACATGCATAGATGAGGGAAAGTGTTACCCATTAAAATATTCAAGTAAGGGAGTTATAATTCCGTGGTGGTTATATCCAATATCCTTGCTATCTTGTTTCATTGGGCTAAAAAATCATTCAATATGGCTATCTAAAATTTAATTTGAAAACCTTGATTAAGGTTCCAATAAAAAAAAAAAAACCTTGATTATAGCGTGAATTCATAGCTGT
The DNA here is from genome assembly GCA_948193065.1 of Aleurites moluccanus. Classification (NCBI taxonomy): domain Eukaryota; kingdom Viridiplantae; phylum Streptophyta; class Magnoliopsida; order Malpighiales; family Euphorbiaceae; genus Aleurites; species Aleurites moluccanus. The sequence goes on along the minus strand of CANXYC010611214.1, from coordinate 41,317 downwards.
TACATTTTTGCTTAGAACATTAATGTCAATCTGTCTGGTCCTTTGTCACATTCTCTTAAGTAGAGAGGTTACATAAATTATAGTCTCAACTACATGCCTAAAATTCTGAAGATATATGTTCTTTGAACATAACTTGAATCATTCTATAACTGCTGTAATTGTTGTTTTGAGGATTATATTGATAGATAGGACTCAGAGACTTCAGAAAGTGAAAAAAGAAATTTTAGTCATAGTTTGCAATATTGAAGTTTGAACATTGATCTTAACTTGCCTGTCCTCCTGCAGAGTTATGGCTTAATGGCGTAAGATCTCTTCCTGTGGCTGGTACAGAGTCCCTGGCTGCAATTGAAACCTATCACATGAGGTTGAAATCCAAACTTTTTGACGAGCAACATGCAAATTCTAATTCCTGGACAAGAATTGATTGGTTGATCCACACTTTGACAACTGAATTTCACTCGTTATATTGGTTAGATCAATACAGTGTAGAAAGTGGATATTTTGCAAGTTTAAGGGATGAATCTTTCTTGTCTAATGCTTGGTATCAGGCTCTGCACATTTCTGATGATGATGTGATCTTGGATGAGCAAAATCTCCAACTTGCGAAAGTCATCTCTCAAACCGACAGAAGTCTGGCATTTACAATTTGGAATCCTGGTACAGAATTCTCCCTCTGTGACTGTCCCTGGTCAAGACTGGGAAATCTCTGTAAGCATGTCCTCAAGGTGGCAATCATATGCAAAAATCGGCAGATTGCAAGGCCGTTATTGGCAACTCAAGTATATCGGCAGGCCTTGCTTACCCTGCTTCAGAATCCCCCTGATGATCCTCTAGTTCTTGAGCATGCAATTTTGCATGCAACCCGCTTGCAACAGGATATCAAAGGCTTGGAAGACTTGTCTAATAATGGTTTGCTCCAGCCTATACCTCCTGAAGTGAGCCCTCAAATGGGAGATAATATGCATTTTCCACGTTTTCTTTGATTAGGCCTTAAAAAGGTTATTGGTTGTCACATTCATCCTGAAGCTTTCTAGCTATATAACCAACGTTTGAATGAGACCTGGATGTTTTGTTCCTTGATCTACCAGCACCCTGACTTTATACCAAGTCAGAATTTGCACCAGTGTGCTTTGAGAAGTTTTCAATCCCGTCTTCATGGAATTTGGAGTCCACACCAATGGAGGGAGTTCATATTCCTTCCTATGTTGTAATTTCGCTAAACAGTTGTCTTAGTTTGCTGCATCGTTGGCTGGGCCCTAGAGGGAAACGAGAAAAAGAGATTCTGCTGAGGTAAGCTGTTGAACCTGTTCAGTTGAATCTTGATAAGTTTCGTCACAAAATTGCTCGTGCTTTATGGAATAGTATGTCTTCCTCGGTCACTCAAGCTGAAGTTTCTGGACTTTGTCTGTAGGAAATGTAATATGAAGTGTCCGGAGTCAGGATCAATGATTGTAATGTTAATGTTGGCTATTTGCTTAAGACTTGGAAAAAGGTAAGTACATCATCCAGAATGTAGAAATTAGATATAGATTTAGGAGAATCAACTTTAAAAGATAATCTTTAAAGTTGGAGAGTTAATTTATATATTAATATCACAAGATTTTTATCTTTTATCATTGTGGGATTTTTGCATCTTATTTATATTCTAACACCATTCCTTCAAGTGGCAATTAGGTTCTTTTTTCTTCATAAACTCAGTTGTAAGTTGACAAGCAGGTAGTAACCCAAGTGGGTCAGATCTTTTTTTTTTTCACAAACTCACGGGTCCACCTGCTTCTAATTTGGGATCTATTATCATGTAGAAATCAGAAGATATAGATTTGGGAAAATTATCTTTAAAAATTAACTATTAAGATTGAAGAGTTTATTTTTATATCAATATCACAAGGTTTTTATCTTTTATTTACGTGGAATTGTCACATCTTATTTATATTATAACACAAAATACATTAAATTAAAGTTGTTTGGCATTGATGTTGGAATTTTTTTTTTTTTTTAAATACCTTTTTAGATGCTGGAAAAGCAATTTGAAGAAATTGTTATACTGTTTTTGAGTTTTTAGTATTAGGACAGAGTCAAATTTACCCTAAAAACCATTTTTTATGGCCTATGATCAACATTTTCAATGTTGTGTTTTCTTAACGAGCTCAAATGGTCAAACATTTTCAATATTGTGTTGTTATTCTTAACAAGAGCTCAAACAATTCTTAAGGTTGGGCTTTATGTAACTGCTTCTGATCACTTTCTTATGGAATGCGTCGTCGTGGATGACTTTATTTAGGAAAGCTCTAACGCATGGTTTTCTCGTCGGACAAACTTGCAAGAGTAAAAGCTGGAAGAGCAAGCCGGCACATAGAATCTCACTTTGCCAATACTTGCTGATCAGTTAGTTATTCAGGCTTCAGTATCTTCTGCTTATCACGTGGTATACAAAAGAGGGTTTGTAAATGCATGCTTGCCCTTAAGCTTCTCTTTTAATAACCCTTTGGGCAAAAAATATTTTTCTGTAATATGATAAAGCTGAAACTATTTTAACTTTGAAGTCGATAATCCGAAGTTGTGAACGAAATTATTTTAACTATTTTTTCTTTCTGACTATTGTAGTATTTAAATTTTAGGTTTAGTAGCTATTTAGTTCGAATCTCTTATTCTCGTGTATCTCATTTATTATCTTTTATCTTTTTTTATGTATGACGTCATTTATAAAAATATATTGGCTGAAAAATATTTTAAAAAATATGTGATGGGGCGTATAAAGAAAGTATGAATCAAGGATATAAAGAAAGTATGAACCAAGGATAAAACACACAAAGGGACAAAAGACACACAAGGGGACAAAAAATTCGTATTGATAATAAAAGCGGTTTCTATATCCCCATTTAATAAAAAAAACTGCGAAAGCTCTTATATTTATTAATGGGATTTTTTTAATTATTATTATTATTATTGATGAGGAAGAAACAATAAAAGTTATTTAAGAGTCAAAAGTCATTGACCAAATCTCTCTATCATTCTTTGTAGCTTTGTTGTGGTTTTCATTTGTAGTTGTACGTATATTAGATTTTTAATGTTTCCTACTGTAAAAAAAATGATTCAAGAAAAGCCCATAGATTTTTCATGTTTGCTGCTGTAAAAATGGTTGAAGAAAGACATATTTCATGTTCAATAAATTTTTATCATAGATCTTATTGTAACCTATAATTAATTTTTGCTAATCAACCAGCAATTTTCATTCAAATTTCAAGATTTGAAAACTCATTTTAGAATTCTGTAAAAGTGATTGATAAAAAAACCATAGATTTCATGTTGAAGAAATTTCTGTAGAAGTGGCATGTATTGGAAGGGATATATATGCCTATGTATGTGAAAAGCTCTTTATGGGTTGTGAAATTGAATTGCAAGTTCTTAGCATTAGAGCGATTCCCCAACTTCATTGCTGTGATCCCAAGTATATATAAGTTCTATATGATCTTGGAAACTTATTTGGTCATGGGAAGAACTAATTGTGCAATATTAATTTTTAGAGGATAGGTCCTAACAAGCTAAGTAAAAGTGAAAGGATGTTAGAAATCCCATTTCTTTTAGAACTTAGTTGTTCGTATTATAAAGCAAAGTGAATGGAAGTTAATTCTAAAATTAATTCTGTAAATATAACGAAATTACGATTAGTTTTTAGTAATACCAATTCTTAATCCAACTAATAAGGGAATTGAGAGAGTTTTGATGGGTAACATATAGAATCCTTGTTTAAATCCCAATTAAAGTCAAAAGTTAATGAACATATAAAATGATTGCCAAAGCAAAAGGGATGAAAGCTTGTGAATTGTGATCTAACAACATGACAATAAAATTAAAGGAAAAAAAATTGTGCTAAAGAATAAACTGACAAAGAATTAGATTTTCCCATTATAAAACATAACTAATATGAATCTTATCTTTGTAATTACAATTCCTGCCATCTATTCTCTCAATTAACATCATGAGAATAAGAATGGCAAGAAAACTAAATATGAAAAGGGCTTTTTCCCTCTATTTTCTTTTCTTTTTGTTTGTATTTTGAGCTTGAATCCTGCCACTATTAGATGGTTATAATGATTTTGTATCACATGTTTTGTTTCTTAATACAGATAATATGGTGGTGGCGGAGGAGACGGATATGGTGTCCCAGTGATTGGTGGCAATGGACCATCATATATTGAAGCTGATAGTGGTGGAGAATAATTAGGTGGTAGGGGCGGTGGTGACAAGGGCTTTAGAGGTGGTGTAGGTGACGTTAAAGGTGGCGGAGGAGAATATAAAGGTGGAGGTGGGAAATTAATGGAAGGACTTGGTGGAGGAGGTGAAAACTTTAAAGGTGGAGGAGGTGAATAAACAAATGGAGGTGGAGAATGAAGAGAGAAAGGCGGTGGTGAGGGAGGCAAATAAATAGGTGGAGGGAAAGAAGGTAATGGTGGTGGAGATAAACGAATGGGTGGAGGTGGAGGATATGAAGAGGAAGACGGTGATGGGGGAGATGAATAAACAGGTAGAGAAAGAGAAGGTGGAGGTGGAGGAATGGAAGGTATTAGTGTGGGAGGCGAATAAATTGGTGGAGGAAGGAAAGGTAATAGTGGTGGCGGCAAATGAATAGGTAGACGTGGAAAATAAGGGGAAGAAGGCATTGATAAGGGAGGAGAAGAATAAATTAGTGGAGAGAGGGAAGGCGATGGCAATGGAGGTGAATGAATAGGTGGACGAGGAGGATGAGGGGAGGAAGGTGTCAGTGGGGGAGGAGGCGGATATCATGGTGGTGGATCAAAAGAAGGTGGTGATGGAAGAGGAGGATAAATTGGTATAGGTAATGCTGGTGATAGAGGTGGAGAAGGGAAAGACATGTTACAATTAAAATCATCACACTTAATTGGCCTAGATAAGAACATTTTGCATTGCAAAGTAGATTTTTGCATTGGCCTACCCCTTATACAATTCCTAGAATTATCAAAGTCTTTCAATCCCAAACAATTTGGAGACTCACCGGTTATAAAATTATAGGCAAAAGTAAAATTTTGCAATTTTGGAAGCAAACAGAGTCTGTTAGGAATGGTCCCTGAGAGCATATTATGAGACACATCTATTTGTTCCAAGCCCTTCAATCTTCCAATTTCCTCAGACAATTCCCTAACCAACTTGTTATTTCTCATATCAAAAACTTGTAATTTCTTAAGCAACCCTATCTCCTTAGGCAAGCATGAATGTATCAGATTATTCATCATGACCAACTCATTTAAAGTCTTGGACATGTTTGGAAAACTTATGGGTAAGCATCCATGGAAATTATTATTTGCAAGAACAATAATAGAAATTAGTGAATTACCAAAATTGTCTGGCAATTCAGAAGAAAATCTATTATGGTTCAATAATATTGCATCTAGATGTTTGTCGAATTGCTTCCTAGGAATTGAATCGAAGATCAAGATACTTAAGTTCTGGTAATTCAAGAACTACATTAGGAAATATCCCTGCAAAACGATTGTTACTTAGATCTAGCTCATAGAGAAGCTTTAATTTCTTAAAAGACTTTGGAACTCCTCCACAAAATCTATTAGAGTTAAGATGAAGTAATGTAAGGTATGTAAGATGTCCTAGCTCTTCAACTAATTGTCCAGCAATGACACCATGGTTTAGATCAATCCCAGCTATAGTTTGAATCAACGGATTGTCAAGAGCTGACCAACAAAAAATACCTGTGTAGTTACACACATTGAATCCCACCCAGTTAGAGGTTATATTCATTGGATCGGAAATGAAGGTTTGCTTCCATGCTTGCAGAGCAGTGTATGCTCTATCAAGTCTTGGGTTGTCAAAGTTAAGAGAAGAAGATGGCTTGAAACTTATGGTTACATGATCATCTAATGAATAAAATTTGTCTTTGAAATGTGAAAACTTTCTTTGGCTTATGAGAGTTGCATTGGTAGAAAGAATAAGGTGGTGTGTGGTGAAAAAGTAAATAAGAGTCAGAGTAGTAAAGAACGGAAGAATATGTATCTTTTTCTTCATTAGACTCTAATTAACATCTAATGAATATGATTTTCTTTTTATTTTTTGAAGTGGGTAGTATTAGTATAAACATAAATGTATATTTACTGGTTTTGAGACCAAACTCTACCTTGTGGCAATGAGCAAAATTCTACCACAATTGAAGTGTAGTTCAATTACTTAGAGAAGCATTGCAATTATTTATTAAGATTTTCTCCAATTAGAGTAAATATGACCAATTATTTCTTACATAACAAATGAAGCAAGTTTTAATGGACATAAAGATTTATCAACACATCTTCTAAAATTAGTATATGGTTATGCTAATTTTGGATAATCTTATGTTGACAAATTTACCATTCCTTTCATAATTTTTCGATAACCAAATTATTATTATTATTTGTGGTGAACTAGTAATTGGATATATCAACGTTACTATTTCTTAAGTATAAATTTTTGTAATAAGTATATGATAATATAATAAAAAAAACGTACATCTAAATATAATTTAACAGTAAATATGTATATAATATTCATAGAAAATTTAAATTTGAATTCCTCTTTTCCAATGTTAGAAAAAATATATATTATGAAAAAATAACCATTATTTTATGACAATTTGTTGTAAACAAAAGAAGTATTGAAGCATTTGAATGTACTCATTCTAGTTTGTATGTTGAACACTATACACAAACTTATTTTATATTGTATAATTTTTGTACACATACATATAATATAAATATGGGTAATATAATATAATATATTATATTGTTATATCATATGAAAATTATATTTTTTTTATTTACTTTTATAATTACTAATAATTATAATTGATAATACTTGTGTGACATTGTTATAATGGTTATCATAATTGAATTAAATTGGTTGGTCAAACTGAAAAAATTAAAAACCGAACAATTCTCATTTATTCATCCCTTAAAAATTGATTAAAAAATCAGTGAACCGGCCTGTTAACTGGTGAACTGATCAAATCGAATCTATTTTTTTGGTTCGAGCGGGTCAAATTTTTTTATTTTATTTTATTTTTTTATTTTTATCAACGTCATTTTTGTTAAGCAAACGTTGTTTCAAGTTAAAAGAAATTAAGAGAATTTCAGTAATTTCGTTTCAATTTTACCCGACGCTAAGATCATGACACTATTATATATTATCCTATTGCGTGAGTAAATGTTTGAACAAGTAAATGTTCATAACTTACTATATATATAATTTTTATTTAATATTATTTGATTGATACCATAAAAAATATGATCTTATATAAATTTTTCATTTAGCCATAATTATATTATATTTATTTTCATCATATATATAATAAATGTTAAATTATATATACATATATATATATATGTATACAAGGTTTTTTTTTGTTTAACTGGTTCGACTCCGGTCGAACTTCTGACCCTCTGTTTTCACCGATTTTTTAATCGGTCCAATTCTGAAAACATGGGTTATTACAATAATTTATTATATTTCACGTATATTTATATTTAAATTTTTAAAATTAATTGTAAAAGAAATTTTGAAGTCTAAAGTATGATTATTAGACAAGAAAACATCTTTGATTACGATTAAAAGGATTTGCCATAAATATTGGAAACTTATATAATTTTAAGAGTGTTAACCTTAAAATTAATTATTGAGGTTATAAAACTCAATTATATATAAACTTATTCAACATTTTGTATTTAGTCCATATAAGATTTTTATTATCTTAACACTTTCTCTTATGTAAAAACTGGATCAAAATAATTTTTTATTAAATTCAGTTGATACAAAATAATTCTTTATTAAATTCAATTGATACTTGCAAATTTATGATGTAAACTGAGTTGATAAAATTGAAAGCCTAATATAACAAAAGACAATTAAAAGAAACTTTTCATGAGGTAAAATTAAAATCTCAGTCTCAATTATAATTTAATAGGGATATGAATAATTTTCTAACTCTGATACTATATTACAAAATCCCCACTCTGACATTATATTATAAATATTGAAAAATTATATAATTTTGAGAGTATTAATTTCAAAAATTAACTATTAAAAATAAAAAATTTAATTATATATGAACTCATTGGATATCTCATATTTATTTCATTTGATATTTTTATTAGCTGAAACAATGATTGAAACTTCTTGACAAATGGGCATATGGGCGATAAGGAACTTTCAACAGGGGGAGTCAATAGATTCAATCAATTATTCCTATATTTATAAAAATAAAACTAATATTAAAGCTTGAAATAATGTAAAAATTATAATTTAAAGATTGGTATAATTATCTTGATAAAGAAAATTCGACACATGTTTTATTTGAAAATTAGCTTAGAGTTGTAATTGTCTACATAATAAACTTTGTATATATTTTAAGCATATCCAACATAGCTCTTCAGATATTATTTCCTAGTGCAAGATGTCGTGATGCTTCTATCTAACAACCTGCTGCAATGGCTGTTCAACCTATTTTTCATTGGATTGCACCACCGCCAGGAATAATAACATCAAATACAGATGCAGCAGTTTATGCAAGTGTTGGCCATGGTTGTGGAGTTGCTTTTAGAAATTATGTAGGTGAGGTTATGGCTTCTGCATCACAATGGAGAGATTCAGATTATGTTGTAGATGTTGCAGAAGCAAATTCTGTTCTTTTAAGTCTGCAGTTAGCAATTTCTTTGAGTTTTTCAACTATTGCAGTGGAGAGTGATAACCTATGAAACACAGATACTGACACGCGACACGCAATACGACATGACACGATACTCTGACACGTTAATTTTAAAAAAATTTAGATTTTGATACGTTGAAACACGTTTGAATATTAAATAATATTTTTAATATATACATTATATATTATCATTCATATTCATTAATTTTTAAAAAATCAAATAAAACAAACTATATCATCAATTTAATAATAAATATTTTCATCAATTCAATAAAAAAATAAATAAATAAATAATACTAGTAAAATCTAATATACACCATTACTAATAAAAACAATATTTGTTAAATTTAGAAATAACTGATCCATCATTTATCTCTCTTCCCGAAATCAAAGGATCTGATTGATTTGGTAAAAAAATGTTATAAAAGAAATACAATGCAAGAAGAAGAAGAGAAATCGGAAAAAAAAAAAAAAAAGAAGAAGGAACTTACCTGCATGAAAAGCGAAGGCGAAGCGATGGTCAAAAAAATCAGCAGAGTATCATGTTGATTTTAGGCGATTGAATTAGGGATTTAAGGAAATTAAAGTATTTACAAAATTATTATTTCATATTATTTACACAATTGTCATTTGACCGTGTTCAAACTCGAGTGTCGAATTGGTCAACGTGTCAAAAATTATTAACCATGTGTCGAGAGTGTGTCAGTGTCAGACAAGTATCGAATATCGATTCTTCCTTCTATTTAAAGTGTCCTTGCTTTCCAGGTGATAATCAATTAGTAGTTTCTGCTATTCAATGTCACAAAGAAAATCTATCTCAGCTTGGTTTATAATTGTTTCTGATATTCTTAGCATATCAAATTGCTTTTCTTCCATTGTGTTTACTTGGAAGCAGCTTATGTATGCCTATGACTATGAGTTGCGTCTTTATCTTTACTAAAAATAAAAAAATTATCTCATCATTTGACTTAAAAAACTATAATCACTCGCAATCGCAATTATTGAAGCCAAGTTTCCTATTTCTATAGGGACACGCTTGTAGCCACGTAATCGTAGCTCCCAATCATTGAAGATTAAATGTAATGATTGCAAATGTTATCCACCAATGTGTGTGCCACGTAATATCACTACGATTATAAATTTTACGGTGTGGATTGAGTTAAATTGTAAGTTCAACTCCATTTGAAATATTTTAATTAGTGAGCTAATAATTATTATTAATAATTAAATTAAATAGTTAAATTAAATGAAATTTTATATATTTTATTTTTTTTATATTATTTATAATTTTTTATTTATTAAATAAAATTTTTAAATTCATTTTTATTAGTCATTATCCTATAATATTTGAATTTAATAATTTTTTAAATAAACTTATGTATCTAATAAAAATAAAATATAAAAATATATATAGTATAAATTATTAAAATATACTCATTTTAATATATTTACTATGAAAAAATAAAAATAAATGAGAAATTTATCCTAATTAATTTTTAATTATGATTCTTACCTTATGAATTGGCAAGACAATATTAAATTCATATAATCTTATATTACGTTTACTATAATTTCAAAAATATATACTTTTATATTATAATTCTAAAATTTTCAAATATAAGTTGTTAATTTTTTTTAATATATTATTTATTATTTTATAAAATATAAAAAGTGGGAAAAGCCTATGCTATTTTTTGTTTTATTGCTAATTATTCTCTAAATTAGATTAGTGGATAAGCATGAAAAAAATAAAAACAAATTATATCTGTCTCAGATCATACATGAACAAGATATTTGATAATTGATAATAATTTTATTAAATGTTTATAATAATTAATTATTAATTATTAATAATAATTAATAATTAATATAAATAATTATAATAAATGAAATTTTACTCATATTAAAATTGATCTATATAAAAATATATTTATATAAAATTCGTTTTTTATATAAATAAAAAAAATATTTTTTTATTTTATATAATAATTTATATATTAACAATCTTTGGACGTCATTAAATCCAAATCTTACCTACCCAGACCACCGACCAGGACAAGTGTCAACCATCTACAGCACCAAGTCAAATCACGAGACGCGTGTCATTTATTGCTCGCTTTCCTCTCTTGATCGAGCTGTGATCCCATATCTCTGAGCTCTATCCTTATCTCATACTCGAAGCGTTGACATCAACATCATAAGATCGCGTCACGCATTTACTTCCTAGTTATCAAGATCGTCCCACAGTAACTGACACTTCAAATTTGGACAAACTTGTCTACAAGCGTGTCCATGAAAAACATCCTCTTCTGTTTCTTTTTAACATTTTATTACTAAATACTATATTCATATATTTTACTTCATTTTAAAAAATACAATCATAGTTTTTACTTGAATATGTGATGGTTTTGTTATTATTAATATGAGTTTTTTTTTTTATATCATGGTATACATATTTTATATATTCAATTATTTAGGAATGAAATCATGTGCAGGTTTTGATAATTTAAATTATTAAAAAAAATTAATTAATTTATTGAAAAATTTTCACTTAACTTTCAAATTCAATTTTTTATATAAAATTAATTCTCATTTATTTATAATTAATTTTTGACTTCATTTATATAATTATTCTATTATTTTTTTATAATTTAAGAGGGTTAAAACCCAAAAAAAAATTTCATACAATTTCAATTTTATCAGCAAATGATTTGTCTATTAAAGTTATAGGAGGCTTTATAATTTTCTTGAATCCTCTCTCGTGAAAGGGCAGAATTAGACTTTTAAATTTGGAAGAAATAAGAATAATCACTTCAATTTATACTAAATAATTTTAATATATATACAAAGAAACTTATTTTAAAAAAAAAATACTTATTATTTAATTTTATTTTTTTCAAATATTAATTATTTATATAAAATTTAATAATAATATAAAATATACATTTAATAGCTTAGAAACTATACATTTTTTTTTGCCGTCCTGATTCTGTAGTTTCAGGAATGGGCCAAGGGTTTTAGCGTGGATATGACTGTACAGAATCATAGACTATCTACATCTTAAGAAAGGCAGAGATATTTTCTGACCAAGCAGGGATACTAAAGTAATTTCATAAAGCAACCGGTCAACTTCATTTTTAGAAATGCTACAAAAAGGAAGGACACAGCTTTCGCTTTCGTATTTGAACAGCTAATTAATAATTTCGAATTCTCTGGAAAGCCTAAACTTAAAGCCTTCTATAGAAGCTCTATAAAATGCCAGACTCCGGTTCTTAACCTCTCTGTCATTGTCGCTGTTACACAAAGCAAAGCAAAAAAGCAAACAAACGCAATCCGAAAGAGAAACTCCACGGAGATCATCATTTCGATCGGAGCCCCGGCTGTCATTTCTCCGTTTAACACTTCCAGTTTTCGGATCGGCGACCGAACTATTGACGCGACTCATCATCGTCGACTCTGCGGATTGAAAGTTCGTTATTCTATAAAAGAATTTTCGTATTAAATTCGTTAACTGTTTTTATTTTCTCTCTCTCGTGTTTTTGCGTCCTTTGTATGGTAATATATCAAGCAAATGCTGGAGGTTTTAGTTTTATTTTGCATTTTTTTTTGTTACGTGAAGTCGTGAAGGTGATAGTTTCGTGATCTTTTAGCTTATATTAGTTTCTGTATGGCGTTTGAGAAGCAGAGGATAAGAGAAGGAAAATGTGATTTGAAACGTTTCTGAGATACCAAAATTTAGTTATGGAGGAATTTTTTTTACTGAATTTAGGTTTTCAATTACTTCGACTATTTAGTAGTGTCTTGATTTTCACTATTTGTTATTGCCGAGCAGGAATTGTTTGTGGAATTAAAAGATAAATACGAGTAAGAGATGGTTAATTAGGAGTTTGTTTCGAGTGCAATGTTTGGTTTCGGCGTCGAATTTCTGTTTGATATGTGTAATTGTGTGCCCTGTCGCGTTTAGTTCTTTGTTGCGTGGTGGACTAGGTCCATCTAATAATTTTTCTGGAGTGAGACACTTGTTGTTGGGTGTTTGCTGCATGAGACGAGTGTTGTTCCTTAGTAAATATTCTTTGTGTGCTGCTACAAAGATATTCTGTTGTTTTGCTATGAAATCAGCTTTGTGCATCTCTTGTTGATAATAATTTCTATCTGTTTATAGATGATATGGACCGTGATTGCGGTGTTTTCTTTTAAATTTTGACAAAAACATGGGCCTTCAATGGGTTATATATTGTTTGGGGAAGTTTATTTTTTGCCGCAAACTACAGTTTGGATATATCTTTGAAAAAAAACGCATGTTTTCATTGTCTTCATGTATTCCTTGCAAGTATTAAATTTCCATAGGAAGAAGTCCTGGATAAGATTTTTAACTTGATGGTGGCTTTTTTTGCTACTATGGTATTGTACTTGCTGTTTTTTTAAGGGACATGCCCCTTCATTTCGTCAGGAAATTGACCTGTAGAACTGCTTTAAGCAGATAGATGCTTATTTTAATGTCTCTTTAGGTATTGCAGATAGTTGCTTAGATATTGTCATCGGGGTAACTTGGAACTATTTTGAAATTCAATCAAGAAGAGAGTTGGATAAGTTGTCTTTATGGAAAATTTTCTTTTTGGACATAGCTTCAAGCAGCCCTTATCTTGTAGATTCCTTGTTCGTTACGTTTAGCTTGTAGGTCAGGCTGGCTCTGTTTATAGGATGCTGAGTGAGATCCACAAGTGCAATGGAGCACAGTGGGGAGAGTGTGGTTAGGCTCCTTTCTCTAATTCCTGTTAGTCATTGCTGGTGGAGTTGCTGTTTAGGGATTCTCCATGCAGGATGAATGCATTTATTTTTGTTGATTTCAATTATACATATCATCAGTTTCAGGTGGATGCCCAAGGTGGGAAGTGTAGAATTAGGAGCTCTTTACGTGGCAATGTTCTACATGGATATGCTGGCATAATCAATTTGGTAACCTTAACACCAGGAAGGACATGTCTGTCTCTTGTTTTTGTGACAATAAGTGGTGCTGTAATGAGGGAACATTATACATGAAGAACGAATTATACAGTGATGTACTTGCTCCTCCGATGGCATTCCTTCCACAGTTGGAGCCTGGCCTTTTATCTATTTTCGTTCACCAACCACCTCAAACTCTAAATGTCATTTTATTTCCCAAGCTCTTTGATAATTATGTTCATAATGTTAGATGGTGTTGACTGTTTCACACCGTCCAGTCACTGATGGAAAGTGAACAATATACATTAGAACTTCCGTAGGTTTCAAATCCAATATTCTTCTAAGTTGTCGAAGACACATCCTCCTTAGTAGAGATGGAGATTTGCTTTACTAATTTTGGGAAGTTTGTTGTTGAAGTGCAAGATCCTTTTTCGACGTGGCATTAGGGTGTTGAACATTTTAGTTGTATGAAACCCTCTAATTTTATATAACAACAGAACCAGATGCAATTCAAATTAGCTTTACCTGACACAGTGGTGCTCTCTGATGTTCTGACGATACTATAACTATATTTGGGTAAGTTCAGTTTTCAGAGGAGACTTGGTTCCGAGTTGCCAACTGAGGTAGGCTTGTCCTTGATGGACAATCAACAAAGCACATTTCTGCACTCTCTTACACTCTTTCCCTCATGTTTTGTTATTTTGAACACATTTGATTGTATGATGTATTGCTTTTACCATAGGTCTGGGCCTCTAATGGTCTTGTCCAGAATAATTGGACTTTGGTTCCAGGACTTCTTCAAGGAATCAAGTGATCATGCAAGGCTATTCTTACTATTCACAGCTGAAGCCTTTGGAGTTCCTCAGTGCTGGATTATAGTGTTATTATATGGATTCTTATAGATCTACTTATTTTGTGATGATTCTTCTCTTGGAGTATTGCTGATTGGACTTTGGAGCTGTTCAGCCTTACTTGGATTATGTTGTTGCTGCCTTTCAATTGATCTGCAGCACTATACAAGAAAGCAACAATCTCATGGGATGTTTGCATGGCATGATCCGGTGACTAAATATACCGTTAAAAGTTTCAGAATCTTTTCTAAGTATGTTCCTACATGTTCCTACATGCAGGTGGTCTAGGTGTTGCGTACTCCTAGATAGTTTTTATTGTTGTTTGAGGATGGTACATTCAATGGGAGAAGTAGAAATCAAGGGTTTTGAGTCTCAACGAATGGTGCCCAAAACCTTTAAGCATGTGGCATGTGGAAACAATGAAACATATTCTATGGGTTCACGCCTGCAACAGTTGAATGAAGAGTGCATAGCTAATAAAGAATCAACTGATATGAAGAGCTTGGAAATGCTAGACAAAGGTTGTATGAAGTATGGGTAAGTTCCTTGCCTGTTTGCCTTGCAAATTTTTTTAGGTTTCTTAAAGTATAGCTTTGTTTTACGTCATATGCTTTCTTCGCAGATGTCCACATTATCGCCGAAGATGCCGCATTATAGCACCTTGTTGTAATGAGATCTTTGACTGCCGTCATTGTCATAACGAGGCAAAGGTGAGTTATTAGTTCCCCCTTGGTCTACATATGAATTAATTTATCAATTATTCACGATGCTTTCAATGATATTTCACAATGTGGAATTCTGCAATATTATTGCTATCGATTGTTTTGGTACCTGAAACTAGTAATCAGGTAGTTCTTGTAGATAAAATTAGTTGCAAATGTGTGTTTTATATGTTGGCTTTGAGAACAAGTAATCCTACATTGTTGATTTTTTTTTTTTTTTTTTTTTTTTTTTGGGGGGGGGGGGGGGGGGGCAAAATTTTAGCATCATCAGGTAGAATTGATTGTTTTTGTTGGTACAGAACAATATCAATGTTGACCAGAAGCTTAGACATGCCATGCCAAGGCATGAGATCAGACAGGTACTCTTGTTGTTGAGTTTTCCCTCTATTCATGGGATGTTCTGGTAAATTCTTCTTGTTGTCTTACTCATTAGTGCTGCTGCTATAATAACGTTTTTCTTTTTCATGTTTCCAGGTGATATGTTCACTTTGTAGCACTGAACAAGAGGTGAGTACTTTTTGTATTTAAGTGTCATATTTAGGCATTTTTCTTGTTATACAATTATGGAATGTGGGTAAAGTGTCATTGATAATCTTGTACTTTGTTAAATTGGCTCCTGGATGGAAGAATCCAGAAACAAGGAAAAATAAGTAGCTAGCGATTGGAAGATCATTAAGCCAATGTGTTTATTTAATCTGGGCTAATGTATTCTCATATGACGAAAAAAAAATTACCTCATTCTAACATGGAAGTCAAAGAAACTCTTTTGATTTATATACCCCTATATTGTGGCAATTGGAATTTGTATATGATCAGGTTACTTGATGTC
This sequence comes from Aleurites moluccanus, assembly GCA_948193065.1. Taxonomy (NCBI): domain Eukaryota; kingdom Viridiplantae; phylum Streptophyta; class Magnoliopsida; order Malpighiales; family Euphorbiaceae; genus Aleurites; species Aleurites moluccanus. Next base: position 25,270 of record CANXYC010611214.1, on the reverse strand, counting down.
CTAACATGTTACTTGTTGCTTGTGTGATGTTATGACCAGGTTCAACAATTTTGCATTAATTGTGGGGTATGTATGGGGAGGTACTTCTGTGAGACCTGCAAGCTGTTTGATGATGACGTGAGTGGCTAGATTCTGTCTTTTTAGTTGTATGTTATTCGCTATGATTTAAGGACATTGTTTGTAAACTAGAACATGGATTTTGGTGCCAAAAATTGTATTGATCATGTGCCATTATCCTATAATAGGACTATCATGACAAGGTTCAGCATTAAGCTGTTCCATTATGATGCATTCTTTCTTTTGAGCTGTTTGGATTGATATGCTGATTCAATCTTACATGTTTACTTGCAGACATCTAAGGAACAATATCATTGCGATGGCTGTGGGATTTGCAGGTATGCTTGTCTCGTTGCTGTTTAGTTTGTCTTCAATATAATTATAGGAAAAATCGTTCTCATTTTAGCAACTGAAATACATCCATTCCCAAAATTATTATTGGTTGCGCATTATGACAAGTATGAGATATACACAATTTGGGGCAGACTAGAAAAGAGAGACCACTTTTTTAATCTTGATCTTATTTCCATTTAATTATTTCTTTAAGCAAGAATTGCTGCTTCGGAGTATATCACTTTGTGGTAGAATGGCTAACTATAAAACTCATTAAACATTGTTAAGGACTTGCATCCAGGTAGCAGAAGAGTTTGATCACTTCATGGCCTAGAACTTACAGGAATTATGAGATTGTTTATAAATTATGTTTTCCCTACCTAAAAATATTGATATTTTCACTTAGACAAATTTTTTTCCTTGTTTGTGGAACTCTGTTTATTCGTTGATACATTTATCTTACTACTATACACAATGTGTTCCTTGGCAGAATTGGAGGGCGTGAGAATTTCTTCCATTGTTACAAGTGTGGTAGGCTACAGCACAATTTCTTTTAAACTTGATTTTAGTTTTAACTCAGAGCTGTTATGACATGACTAACGTGCTGACTTTTATACTTTGTATGCTATGAAGGTTGCTGTTACTCCATTCTTCTGAAGGACAGCCATCCATGTGTTGAGGGCGCAATGCACCATGACTGCCCTGTTTGTTTGGAGGTAGGTTTATCACTCTGTTGCCCCCTGTCCTTGGTTGTCTTTCTGTATGGCCAATACATAACACTGTGGTCGCAACTCGGTTGGTTATCTGCAGTTTTTATTTGAGTCAAGATATGATGTGACTGTCTTGCCATGTGGACACACAATTCACCAACACTGCTTGAAGGAGATGAGAGAACACTACCAGTGAGTGGCCATCCAGTTATTTCTATTTCTTTGCCATTTTAATTCTTTACCCTCGTCTCAGCATTTTGGTGCTGAAATTTTACAAATAAAATATTGGTCTGTAACAGATATGCTTGCCCTCTGTGTGCAAAGTCGGTCTGTGATATGTCTAAGGTATGGGAGAAATTTGATATGGAGATTGCAGCTACACCAATGCCAGAATCTTACCAGAATAAAATGGTTTGCTTTCTTTCTTCCCTGTCCTCACTCCTTAATAAATTAACTAACCAGTGTGATGCTTAGCTGCTTGCAAAATTACTGACAAATTTTCTATTTATCACAGGTTTGGATTCTTTGCAATGATTGTGGAAAGACCTCACAAGTGCAATTTCATGTTGTAGCTCAGAAATGCTTGAATTGCAAGTCCTACAACACTCGTCAAACAAGAGGCTAATGTGGCAGATAAATGAACGAAGGAAATGGTGAGAGTGATGACTTCAATACTGGATAGATAATCAGTTTGGGGGTATTAGTAAAGCCTTATCAAACACCTGAGCATATCTATGGATGCGAGGAAGTGTTATCCTGTGGTTCTGCACCATATTGCATCTGATGAATGTCGGCTTGTTTTCTGCTGTTGTCCCAACAATGCCCGTGTCTTAATTTTGTGTGTGTGTGTGTGTGTGTGTGTGTGTTAAGCAGTTGTTACTTTCAGAAGTCAAGTGAGTTCTTACATTCTGGTCGGAAGGGTGGTGCCCTAATTCTTTAGGGCTGGGTGGAGGATTGAATGAAGCAATAGAGAGAGTTTCCCATTTGAGTCTTGGGAGTTTTAAGGAGTTATTACAATGATTCTATGAAGGGGCACCATTTGTTGCTCCAAAAGCTCTTCTCATGTATCTGTTGGCGGGAGTAGATGGTGAATGAATGGGTAGCACTCTGGCGTCTGTATTTTCTAATAAACGCTTCTTGTTCTTTTGACGCATTTAAATAAAGTTCTCTTCTATTCAATATTAAATTTTTCACAAATTGAGAGGTTAAAATATGGAGTGGTGAACTTGGTCTTGGTGGGTGATTGCGGATAAAAGATGATATTATGGGGTGGTGTAAAATTCTTTTTGAAAATATAATTTTAAAAATATTTATATAATTTTAAAAATATAGTTTTAAAAATAATTCGAATGTTTATTTCAAATTTTTTTTGTTTTTAAATTTTTATGTAGTATTTTAAATTAATTAATTAAATATTTAAAAAATTATTTAGTGTTTTTTAAAATTTTAAAATGATGTTTTATGTTTATTTTAAGTAAATTTAAATATTTTATTCTGGTTTTATGGTAATTATCCTTTTATTCTTTTCGGTTTTAATAAGAATAAAAAAAAAAAGAAACTGATAATGGTTTGACTGGGTTTGGAGTTTGATTTCTCAATAGTTTGTTATTGGGCTGGACTGAGCCGACAAAAAAAATTGGCCCGTCTTGGCCTGCAAATGAGCACTTCTAAAAATTAATTAGAAAACTTATCAAACAATTAAGCACTCTGATATTGGGGCATTCTTATCTAACCCAATCTTTGACAAATTGGAGGGAGCTAACGGCTACATCTAAAAATTGGTCATAGCTTCTTCAGCTATCTCCGCAACCCTCGGTTTCTCCACTCACAACCCAAAGCTAATAAATCCCAAATCCATTAATATTTCCAGGACCCGATTCCATTCTAGCTTTGTTCAAATATTTGACAATTTAGGGAAATATCCCAAAATAACATTATAACATTCTTTTTTGGAAATTTATAATTTTGATATTTCCTTTTTTTTGATAAATTTATATTCGTAAGATAATTTTAACAATTCATCTTTTTTATTTTATCCTAGATTATCGTATTTTTTCCCTTTCCTCTCTAAATTAATACTCTTAATTATCTTTGGAGAAATAAAAATTTATTTTGTTTTCCTCTCTTCACAGAATTTCAGCTCATTCAAGTTCATTTAATTCGTACTTTGTGTTTATATTTTTTTTTTTATGTTTTGCTTTTAAAATAATTTGATCTAAAGTCATTAGGTGTTTTATTTTCAAAATTATTTAATTTGAATCAATTTAAAATTTTTGAATTAGTTGTTTTGAGGTTGTAAATTGATTCTGAATATTTTTCGACTCAACTGATTAAAAATATAAAGTCTAAATCAGTTGAAAATTAATTGAATAAATTAAAATTTAGTTAGAATCAATTTAAAATTCTCAAATTTAGGACTGTAAATTACATTTGAATATTTTTCGATTATTTTCGACTGATTTTGAACTAATCTGATTTAAAGTATAAAGTTAAAGTCAGTTAAAAATTAATTGAAATTAGTTAAAAATATGACTAATTATTTTTTTTTAGATTTTCAAGAATAAATTTCCTCGTTCATGGCAATAATAAATGTTTACTGCCACGTATGACGATCTTCTTAATCAGTGGCATATTTAAAATTATGTATCATGAATCAGTTATTATTGAAATCATCACATATGACTCTTGAGAATCGATGAATAATAATTATAAGGACCGGGTATTAAGAGTTTTGAAAATTATAAATAACTCATTTCTTTTCGTTTCTATTTCATCCTTTTAAACTCTAATTCTTGATATGATGAATAAATATAAGTAAAAAAAAAAAAAAAACTTTTGAAGTCTTCTTACTGCCTAAGGCATCTGACGTGATAAATCATTATAATATTTTGATCAATGAGAAAATTTTTTATGTATAACTAATCTTAATATTTATTTTCTCGTAAAATTGAAAAATTAGTAGAAGGTAGTAAAAAATTAGTTCTAAACTTAAAAAATAGAATTTATTTTATTTTAGACTTATTATTGAATTTGAATATATTTATCTGTATTTTATACTTATTTTATAATAAATTCGATATATTTTAATTAAATTTCAATTAATATTATATTTTGAGATATTGTTTAAATATATTTAACTGAAATTTGATTTGGTTTTGATTAATTTCGACTAATTAAAAATTAGTTTCAAATTATTTTGGATTAATTGTGACTTATTTTGGATTAATTATGACTTATTTTGAATTTGGACTAGATTTTGATTAATTTAGAATTAATTTCGACTTATTTTGGATTAATTATAAATTATATTTAAAATTTGACTTGATTTTGAATAATTAAGGATTAATTTCGAATAATTAAGGATTAATTTTGACTTATATTTGAAATCTGACTTAATTTTAATTAATTAAGAATTAATTTCGACTGATTAAGGATTAATTATGACTTATTTGAAAATCTGACTTATTTTTCTTTTATATGAAGAAAAAAGAAAGGAGAATTCGTTTAATTTGTCAAACATAATCAAAAACAAATATATCAAATGGAGGTTAGAATTATGCAAATAAAGAAGGAATGTCAATTTGTAAAAAACATTATACATAATATTAATTTGGTATATTTTTCGACAATTTTCACCTATTCATGCCTATTTAATCACCACAAATCTCATAAATGATTTTCTAATAACCATCAATGTTCTTCATTTCTTAATCACTATTAATGAGCTAGATTATGCACACCAGACTTTTAGCTATAATTTTGAACCAGAAACCATAATTTGGAATCCCTTATTGAAAACCAACTCAAGCAAGGTTTTCCACAAGAAGTTCTGTAACTTATCATCATATGTCACTCGAGGTGTGTCGTTGGTTTTTTCCACTTTTCACTTCTTAGCTCATGCTTGTTTTAGACGTTTTACTTTTCAGCAAGGCAGTGAAGCCCATGGGAGGATTTTGAAATCTGAGTTTGGATCTTTGAACAACAATTTGATGGGTATGTACTCAAAATTAGTAAAGTCTGCCAATTGTTTGAGAAATTGCCTCACAAAGATGTTATTAGTTGGAATACCATGATATCTTGTTATGTTTCCATGGGAATGTATAGGGAAGCCTTGGGTTTGTTTGATGAAATGATAAAACTCGAAATATCTGCCTAATCATCAAACAAAAAAAAAAACCTTTATATACTCTCAAAATTTCTTAATTTACAACTCTCTTACTCCCCAAAATCTAGCTGTAATTAAACCAAATTCTCGAGATCCAAAAATTAAAACTCTAAATCAAACACATATAAACACAGAGTACGTGCAAAAATTTCATAAAAGAATTTGCAAAATTTAGATATTAAAAAAAAAAATCAAAGATCAAGGGGGCATTGCCTAAGTGTGGGTACATAGGTGTGGACTACACTAGTTAGTGGGTGTGTGAAGGCTAATAAGATGGATGAGGCTAGGCGTTTGTTTGATCAGATGACAGAGGGAAACGTGATATCATGGACTACAATGATATATGGTTACATTCAATGTGGGGATTATTATTAAAGTTTAGATTTGTTTAAACAAATGAGGTTTGAAAATGTGAGCCCAAATAAGGTTGTTTTTGTGAGGGCACTTTCAACATGTGTTCATGTCACAGATTTTGGGTTAGGCAGAGTCATTCATGGCCAAGGACGAAGCTGAAAATTAATCTTCAGTGGGATGAAAAAAAAATTATGTATAAAAAATATGACCAGCTCTGAGCAGGGATGGAGGTACCCAGGCCAGAAAAAGAAAAAAAAAGTCCATTAACTTATAGAAAACTTTTCATGGGACCACTCAAATTCAGTTTTTAACATAAATTTTTTGAAATATTACATAAATATATTATTTTTTATTTTTTTTTTATCAATTTTACGGTTATTTTTTTTTTATTTTTACTCTTTTTTTATATATATTTGACATATGTATAATATATTTTTAATATATATTTGGTATGTATCGTATTTTTTAAAAAAATATTTTTTAGATATATAGTATTTTTGAAAAAATATTTTTAAATAAATAATATTTTGAAAAAAAAAATAACAGTAAAAATAAAATATTTTTTATTTTTTTCGATATTTTTGAAAAAATCCCTAAATTTTTTTTGTCCAAGTCAATCAGAGCATTCCCACCCAAATGGCTAAGACCGTGTTAGTGGAAGGTGAGCCCAAGACCACTAAAGGAGAAGAGAAACCCTCCCTTCTATGTAAAAGAAGGCATTCCCACGAGATGGAAGAAAGCCCAATACTCCAAGTGAAAAGGTCCAAGCAAAGACAACCCATGGTTCATATAGAATTTCAACATTGTCCATTGTCCATGAGACCTTGGAAGCAAGGACCAATTAGCTAAGAGGTTGCACTTGGATGTTAAAGCAAGGTCCAATTGATGATAGAACGAGGTGTCAGAGCTTAAAATGATCTTTGTAGGATTAAGCAAGAAAGAGCCCACCATTAAGAAAGCCTAAGTACCTAAGATGTTACACTTGGATGTTGAAGCGAGATCCAATTAATAATGGACTGATTGTGCAAGAAAGAAACCTAAGAGGTACGGACGGATCATTACAAGAAAGAAAACTAAGAGGTTGCACTTGGATCTTAAAGCAAGACCCAATTGATAATGGAACATGGATATCAGACCTTAAAATGATCTTTGTAGGACTGTGCAAGAAAGAGACCACCATCAAGAAAGCCCAAGTACCCAAGAGGTTACACTTATGTTGAAGCAAGGCCCAATTGATGATGGACTACTGAAGATAAGTTGGATCCTATAAGCCTAAAAGAGCCCAGATTTTTAAGCCAATGAAAGATCCAAAATCAGTAAGTTTGAGGCGTGAAGAATGCTGGATAAAAAAAGGCTCAAAAAATATCCTCTAAGCCAATGAAGAGCTAAGATTCAACACAATCAAATGGCAATGGATCTCTAGTTTAGTTGCATTTGAAGGAAGCGTTGGAGAAAAAGAAGCTGAAAATAAGTCGAGTGCTCACCCAATTAAAAATGGCCATAGAAGTGAGCCCGTCTTTCAAAAGAGAAGAACAAGCCTTGCTGCCAACATAAAAGGAGTAGATGTTCTAAAAATTTTTAAAAATATTTAATATAATGAATTTAATAATATATTTTTTTTTACTAAATAAAAGTCAAATGAATAGTAAAAATTACATTATAAATATGTTAAATCTGAACAGTTATATTTGATAAAAAAAATACATAAAATTTATAATATATTTTTACTATTTATTTAATTTTTGTTTACTATTTATTTGATTTTTATTCAGTATAAAAAAATATATTATTGAATTTATTACATTAATAACTATTAAATTATGATTTTTAAAAAATTTTATAAAACTTTTTAGGACATCATAATGCCCTACATGAATGGCTACTGTGCATCATGTAATAGAAGGCCGGCCCATGAGATGTAAGAAAGCTCAACACTCGAAGTGAACGCTCCAAGCTAAGTCAGGCCGTGGTTCATATAAAATTTCAACAACCCTCAATCTGCAGATATCTATTCTGTGTTAGAAGCAATTGGGAGAGGATTACTGAAGTAGACAATACTGGAAACCTCGTGTCCACATAGTGAAAGGTTGGCTGCTGCATTTGGTCTTATAAACATCCATGGAAAATCGAAATGTTAGGATTTGTGGAGATTGTCACTCATTTATGAAGGTAAAATCTCAGGCTTATGATAGAGAAATAGCAAGCAGGGATAACTAAAGATTTCATAGATGCAAAGATGGATATTGCTCTTGTTAAGATTACCAGTGACTCGAAAAGTTTGAATTTTATGTAAAATGTCGACAGGAAAAAGTTACGGGAAAAAAGCATCCTCAGACCCTAAACTTTGGTCGTTTTGGCTATTAAACTCTTAATATTTTATTTTCTCATATTGAATCCTTAAATTTTTATTTATTTATTCATTAAGGACCTATGTGAAAAGAAATTTAATACATCTAAAAGACAAGAGCGGCATTACAAGGCAAGGAACAAATATTTACTTGTAGGCATCAAATTAAGCTTAGAGAAGATAGCATACAATAATAGCATTTTTTTATATATATATATATCAGTCAGGAAAAAAACTTTTTTGAGTTTGCAGACTTGCACAATAACTCTTGCCACAATAGAGATAGATGAGAAAAAAAAAATTAAAAAAACTATATTGGGTAGCCTGAAAAATCAGCTACACTGTTCTACATGAATTATAAGGCAATATAAGCCTCTGAATCAGAATAAGCAAAAAAAGAAAAAAGAAAAAAAAAAGGAAAGGAAAAATTAACTAGTCAATATAAAGATCCATTTCCCAATGACCATGAATGATGAAACAAGAACAACAAAGGAAACAATGTACAAAACGATCATCCATGGCTGCTAACAGATTCACATAAACAGCTCTTTCGAAACAGATGATCAAAGACAGTTTCATCAATCAAGGGCATGGTTGTTATTAATAAGCAATGAAAAATGACTTTATGGAGCATCGAAAATGCTATTTTCAAAGAGTTCCTCCCCACTGTCAGACATGGGAGACTCGTCGGAAGATTTGTTGATTGTTTTTTCAATTTCTTCATCATTCATAATCTCCTCTGACCGACAACTTAAACTGCAAAAAGCTTTCTCACCTCTGCAAGAAATCAAAAACAAATAAGCATCTCAAAATTAACATCTACTAGGAAAACAGCAATATGCATTGTGCAAAATAAATGGCCTATACACAGAATTTGGACAAACCTGTATATGTAAATATCTTTTCCACCTTCCAATTTCTTGTTGCAATAGTAACAGAAGTTCAGAAAAACATTTGAAGGAAATGGACTTGGAATTGCAGAGCTAGTAATAGCCTGAGGCATTCCAATCTCCTTTCCTTCATTAGAGTAACATTCCAAGATGCAATCACCATAAATATGAGTTGTTTGGGGGTTGGGACCGTGTGAAATTACACATGTATAATCTTCAGAGAGCTCAATCTCACTTGCAGAGAGAGAACCAATAAATCCACTAGCAGAGCCTTCAGTCATTGGAGTTAAGTTCAAATCCATATGCAAAATCTGGTTTGAATTTGGTCTTTCTCCAGAAAATTGACGAGGAGAATTCGCTCGGGTAGTTAGATTATTCAAATGGAAATTTGCAGAACTTACTTTAGAGTTCTGGTCAGCCAAATGGGACAGGGTTGAAAATGACTTGCAGGAATCCAATGAACAAGACCTGATTTTGCCAAAGTGGTCAGGCTCAATTGGGGCTTCTCCAATCTCAAAAATAACATCAGAGCTGCCCTTTTGAAGGGGAGATCTGGTATGGGTATGAGGGAAAATTGCAAAATTTCTTGGCAAAGACTTTGGTGCATCAAAAGAATTAGCATTGGCTTGAAAGTTTGGGGTTTTAGTTCTAACTCGCTGTCCAAAAAGAATGTTCTTGCTCTCCGAAGATCGCAGAACTTTGCCAGATTGTTTCATATCATCATCAAGAGAATTTACAATGCTTAAGCCTACTTTACTGCAATCCCAGGTCTTCCGGTTCTGATGTCCATTACAAAATGACCTTGGCGATCTATAGGGGTTCCCTAAATTTGAGAACACCTTATAATCTAGAGGAGATGTCGGGCTTCTAACAAAATCACAATCGGATAAACCCTTAGGAGTTAAACCAACAAACAGACCAGGAAAGGAGTTTGTTTTGTGATTGTATCCCAGACAATCAGATTGGGTGTAGGATTCAGAACCAGAATCAGACATTGATAAGCGACCCATTTGTTGACCTTTCTGGTGTGACCTGGTTCTCTTCCTCAACATTACCCCAAACCCTTGCTGGAAACACCAAAAAGCCCCTTTTTATCTGTACCAAAACCAACAGATTTGAACAAATAATAATAACTGCTATACACAAGGGGGAAACCATTAGAATCAGAAGGAAATTAGATTATGTGGTTAACTAAACAAAATAATCAATCATAGAGCTAGATTAAGGCAAATGGTAATTAAAAAAAGGTAATAAACCTTTTCATAAACAAGAAAAGTAAAGATTGAATGGACCAGGCTTAGAATGAAGATCAGAAGAAATATGTATCCACTGATTGGAATTTAAAAGAATTCTAAAACACCCAGATAACAACTAGATTAGAACACATACAAGGTCTAAGCAAACAGGAAAGCAGTAAAAGAGAGGAAATCCCCAAATGCAGGACTTTGATAAATAAAACACAGTTCGTCTTGTTTTCCAAATGAAACTGAAATACTCAGATGATAAATCACTCAGAGAGGATACCCAGATGAGCAATCCCCAAAATGCCATGAAAAGATCTCCAAAATTAAATAACAATGCAAAAGATGATGATCAAGACATCAAAACGTCAAGTAGGCACGAAAATTAGAGTGCAGAATAAAAAATATATTAAACATAGAAAAATAAGAACTTTAATCAGAGAAGAATAAAAAGAAAAAGAAAGCACACCTGGGTTCCTTTATCTTCCACTGGAAAAACACAAGGAGATGATGTTTTTAGAGAAGAGAACCAAATGCAGTAAAAAGAAAAGATGGGTTATTGTCAAAGCTCTGTCTCTATGTAAGCTTGGGTTGAAACTTGCACAGTACTCCCCCCCTCTTTCACTCTCAAAATCAGCAAAGCAATAAGCTTCTGAAATACTCAATTCACTCTCTCTCTTTGTGGCAACAAGTAATTATACCTTTTTCTCTCTCTGTTTCTATGGAAAATGTACGTATAAAAATAAGGTCCTTGCCCACAGACTTGTGTCTATCTCTACCATCTTTTCTTGAAGGAATACATAAATTTGACATGTCTTCTTGTGTCACTTCCTTCACTTACTTTTATCCATTTCTGTATCTAATTTTTTTTTTATGACTCTTCTTTCCCCCCTCAATACTCCATTAAAATTTATTCATTTTCTTTACTTGTGTTATCTTACCATGTATAATCATTCTAAAAATTGAATTTGCAACTTTCACTTTTCAGAGTCTTTCAATGCCATAACTGGAGGTTTAAACTTTAAATACTATATTTTCTTTTTATAGTTATTTTATTTACATAGAAAATTACTGTTATTATTATTTTACAATATTTTCTAGAGATTAAGTACAAATATAAATTTGTATCAAATATTACTACTCAAATATCTTAACTTTTTATTATTTCACCGCATCAAAATCTTGTTCCTTTTTAACTATTATTAATAATAGGTTAAAAGTTTGTATTATGATTTTCAAATATTTTTAAATATTTTCAATTACATAAAAAAATATTCTCTCTTTTTCCCTTTTTCATAATAACATAAAATGGACGATAATTTTTTTTTTATATATAATAAAAATGATTTAAATACAAGATAGAGGAACACCATATCACAAATTAAGGAGGAAAAAAGCTCGTGATGTAAATTCAGTTTTTTTAATGGATATCTCGTTAAAAATAATTATTTTATATAAAATATAATTATAAAATAATTATTTAAAAAAATTTAAATAAATTAATATAAAAATAAACTGGATGAGAAAAAAAATATTAATTTAATTATATTTTATTATAATAATTATTATTATTATTTCAGATAAAATATAATTATAAAACAGTTATTTTAAAAAATATAAATAAATTAATATAAAAATAAGTTGAACGAGAAAAAAAATAATAATATAATTATTTTTCGTTATATACACTATCATTTTTAAAATAATTGATCAAAATTTATATTTTTTATTTATTTATTTTATTTTTAAATTTATTTATTTAATATTATTTAAATTTTTAATTATAAAATTCATTTTATTGTTATTATTATTATATTTCCCTGTAACTAAAAAGATTGACGTGGCAATTTGATATTATTGCTTGGAGGTTGAGGCGAGCTACAGGGGGGAGAAAAGAGGAGGCCTATTGCCATTGTCAAAATAGTTATCGTAAAATGTGTTAAATTTTTTTTTTATATAAACATATCTTTATTTTTATTTTTATTTTTATTTTTATTATTAATTATGGAACATTAATAATAATGTGATTATTTTAATTTATTCTTTTTCTCTCTTTATTTTTAAATTTAATTATTTTCACTTTTTTCTCTCTATTATTAATTTTATTATTTATATTTTATCTAATGGATCTAAATTCCCATTCAGTCCTATTTTATTTTATTTTTTTGTCAAATGACAAAAGGTTTTTTTTAAGCAAAAAATTTTTAAAAAATTATATTTAAATGTATGCTATTATCGCACAACAAAATTTTCTTTAAAAATATATAAAACATTTTATTTACAAACCAAAATTTGATTTAAGGAAGTAATAAGTAGTGTTGCCTACGGTGTAAAGTTGAGAATTTAAAATTTTTAAATCTAACTAAAATGTTAAGAGATTTTATTTTTAAATTTTTTATTTCGAATTAAATGAAAAAAATATACATATTGAAATATCTCAAAAATTCGATATAATACAATATAATTTAAAAATTCAATACCAATTTAAATTATTTTAGTTCAGATATTCAGGTGTTTTAATTTGGTTCGGTTTAGATATTCGAATATTTGAATATATATATATATATATATATATATATATATATATATATATATATATATAATCGGTTTGGGATTCAGAGATTTCGAAATAATTTAGATACCGTTTAGTTCGATTCTTAATATGAAGATTAAAATATTTCAGTTCTTATTATATTAATTTAATTAATTTTTGAATTTTAAAAATTTTCTTTTCTATTATTTTTCAATTCAAGAATGTGAATGGATTTGAAATCTCCACGTCCATGCTTAGTAATAAGTATGAACAAGGATTATTTATAACCCTAAAAAAAAGAAATTAAATAGAAGCTCTGGGACTTATAAAAGCATACAACATGTTGACCCAATTCACTTTGGCCATACACATACTTATTATTGTTATTAATTTTCTTTTTTGCTATTGTGATTGAAAGAATTTTCAAATTCTTTTTTTGTTTCTTTTACTCTTTCTCCTCAATAAATGACAAATAGCATGAATTTACTATTAATAGCTCAGCCATTAAACTTTGCTTAGCTTTAATGCTCTATCAAGATAATCAATCAATAGTCTAATTTATCTTATGAATTTAAAACAAATCATTATCAAAATAATTATGCAATTTTATTATTAATTATTTTTAAATCAATATATATATATATATTTTTGAATTATAATACAATTCAAAATTTTAAGTTGAAAAATAAAATCCGCTAATAATTACATTTAAACTTATTTAATAAGTTAAATTTATATTTAAATATATTAAATTTTTAAAAAATTTAAGTCATTCAATTTATAAAAATAACAATCTAATAAATTAAATATTTTATTAAAATTAATATACATAATTTTATAATTAAATATTTATATTTCTAATATGTATGTATTATTTAGTCCAATAAAATTAATTAATTATTTATTAATAAAAATATATTTTGATAAAATATTAAATAAAAATATATTAATAAATTAATACATTAATTACTTTTTTAAAAAAAATAATTTATAATTTGAGAAGGATGAATAAAAATAAACTTATATTTTTAAGGTTGGAGGTAGTGTAATTTTTTTAAAATGTAAATTATTATTATTATTAATTAAAGTAATATATCGTAAACCAGATGGTAAAAAGGAAAATTACTATGTATTTTTCTATAGTTACAACACTAAAGTATTTTCTCTGGTTAAATGTATAAAGACAAATTGCTAAGCTTATAAAGAAAGGCCGCGTATGGTAGCTCTGAATTTTTGTATTGAAAATTATACTGTTCGCTCTGACTTGCTGTACATCCACCAGACAAGGTAGTAAATGACAATATTTCAATTATTTTATTTATTTTTTTAAATAAAAAATTATTTCCTTTCCTTAGAAGTCACACGTGCTAGTCTGCTAGGTACTACACCTCCACAAGTACCAAGAAATTCCCATAGCCTAAAAAATTAAGGCTGAGAATTTTAAAATCGATAAAAATTTATTAAAATTCATAAAATTAAAAACATAAATTTTTTATTTTATAAATTTATAAAATTTCACATATTTATAATATAAATAAAATCATAAATTTTAATATCATTTTTATAATAAAAAAATAATTTATAAAATTTTTCATGATAAATTTTTTAAAATTTCATATTTTACATGAATTTTTAAAAAATTATTAAATTAAGAGATTATGATGAATGATTAATTTTGAATAATTTATGAATTTTAATTATTTTTTTATTAATTAAATAATAAAATTTAATAAAATTTATAAATTTTTTGAAATCTCTCGTTTAAATTTCTTTATTTAAATATGATCTAAAAAAATATATAAATAAATTTAATAAAAATTTTAATTTTAATTTTGGTGGTGATTGTCTCCTCCAGCATATGTAATCAAAAATTAAATAATCATTCTTGATGTTTGGATTAAAAGCAAAATTATTTTCTAATTTTATTCATTTAAATGCTCTGTATCTTACTGATTACCCTTTAATTCTCAAAATTAAAATATTATCAATATTAAATACTTAATTTCGAAATATATATATATATATACATCGAACCACTGGCAAGCTTGATCTGCACAACCGCATTTTGTATACATTTCAATAAGAACATTACATATACAGGTTTTCTTCAATAGCCCATTTCTATCACAATACGTATCCATTTTCCAACCTCAAGAGCTCCCAGCTAAGTACATGCTGGCAGGACAGAAACAAGACTTCCCTCGTCGGGATACTAGGGCTGTAATCGAGTCCACTGAATTGAATTTTAATTCAATATTTTTTCAAATCTGAACTTTAAATTCAGTAAAAAATTATATTTAAGTTCGGGTTTAATTATAAACGAGTTCAGGCTCATTAAATATTTATTTATAAATTATAATTAAACTCGATTTGTTAAAGAATTAATATTGAGTTAGATCCGAATTCAAACTCAATTCATTTTAAAATTTATTTTTAATTAAATATTTATTTTTGATAAAATAATTATAATAAAAAATATTTAAAATTAACATAAAAGCAAAAGTCTCCAAGTAATAAAAAAAATTTTAATTATAAAATTAAATATTATACGTATCTTAAAAATGTTAATTAATAAAAAATATATTTTAAATATTAAAATATTAGATTATATAATACTAATAAAATTTTAATCTAAAATTTTATTAGTATTACATAAATATAATCATATAGTTATATATTTTTTATAAAAATATAACGTATTATTGATTTTGGAAAAAAGAATAATTGTATAATATTATCAAATTATTTATTTATATATTTTATATATTTATACTACTTTAATAGTCTAATAATTAAAATGTATATGATTCACGAGTTAAGTGATATTGTTAAGAAAATATAATAATAATTTTCTTAATAAATAATTACTTTTATTAAAAACTTAATATATAATTTATTTTTATTTTAAAAATATTTAAAGTGTGGATATAAAAAAATTAAGAATATATATATTTTAGTCAATTAAATTATTAAAAAAATTATAGAAATGTCGATATATTTTTTAGAGTGTCATAATTATTAGGCTAATAATAATAAAAAAAAAATTATCGAATTGTTTTCGATCCTATTAATTAAACTGATTGCAAACTTATTTATAAGTTTATAATCGAGATGAGTTTAATGGAATCAAATTTAATTTTACTCAAATTCAATTTGTTTATTAAATTTTATTTTATTTAAATTCGATTCATTTATCCATCCAGTCTTAAATTAAGACTCAAATTTTACTCATTTATAAAATGAGCGGAACTTGATTAAATTTTTATTGAGTGGAATATCCAACCAACCATCCATGAACGACTAGAATCTCTATAGATATCAACCACTGGCATTTGCCGAAACATATATCCAGATATCATTGCCGTCCAAGATTACAGTTCTATTAGGCATTTGATCGAATATAGCTCTTCACTTTCTCATTTGGCCCAATCTTACATGCCCATGAATAATAACATTCCATGAAATCACATCTCTTTCGCCCATTTCATCGAACACCTTATGTGTATCTGACTAGTTACCGCACTTCGAATACATATCAATCAACTCATTTTCTGTGATAAGATGGGACTTTGGCCCCAATTTTAAAAAGTGGGCATGGACTTGCTTATCTGGATTATGGAACACAAGCCTTGCACAGGATTTTACCACAAATAAGAATGTGAATTCTTCACGGAAAATGGGCTTTTCACTTCGTGGAGGGTTTTGCCTTGGCATTTGCTTTTAAATACAGATTGTTTGGCCATACTTAAGAGTTTGGGTATATGTTCTTATCATAGGTCGTATAAATAGGCATTTGGTTCAATAACTTGCTTGAAAAGCAGGCCCGCATAATTCATATCTTCTCTGCTATCACCCACATCTACCATTTTTGTCACCAGAAAGGTACTCTCCGAGAGTGAGTACGTGATAATAAGAGCATGGTTTTTCTTCAGTTCTTCCATGTTCTTGCAGTTTCGCAAATGGGCACAAAGAGATTTTCCAGTTCTCTGATTTTCAAGGTTCCAATCCTTTCGCCATTAGTTAATGTAAAGTATAGATTTTTGGCCTCTGATAAATAATGAAAAAGTTTTCTCTTCCAGTTTTGAGTGAGAGGCAGAAACTTGCAGAGCTGTTGCGCTTCTGTTCGAAAAAATTGTTGCTTAATCAAGGAGTGCAAGTGCATGGAGCCGTAGTAAAAGAAGGACACGGATTTGATTTGATGTTGAACAATGATCTTATAGATATGTATGGAAAATGTGGTAGAGTGGACACTGCTGGAGTTGTGTTTGATAAAATGCTTGAAAGAAATGTAGTTTCTTGGACAGCTCTTATGTGTGGACACATACAAAATGGTAATGCCAAAGAGTCATTATTTCTATTCTCTCAGATGGGATTGACTGGTGTGAAACCTAATGAATTCACTTTATCGACGAATCTTAAAGCTTGCGGTTTGTTGAATCTTCCTGATGTTGGGATGCAGATTCATGATATTTGTGTGAAAACTGGATTTGACATGGTGATTGTGGTGGGCAATTCTATTGTCGATATGTACTCGAAGTGTGGAAGAATCAGTGAAGCTTCCCACATGTTTGATATTATGCCAGTTAGAAATATTATAAGCTGGAATTCAATGATAGCAGGATTCACTTTTGCAGGATTAGGCATGAAAGCTGTAATTTTGTTTAAAAATATGCTAGAAGAAATGCAAGCCCCCGATGAGTTCACATTTACAAGCACATTGAAGGCTTGTAGTGGTCTTGGTGCAATTAGAGAAGGATCCCAAATTCATACTTTCTTGATCACTAGTGGTTTTCCATATGTAAATACAACTAGTGTTGCAGGTGCTGTTATCGATCAATATGTGAAATGTGGGAAGTTGTTTGCAGCTCGGAGAGTGTTTGATCAGGTTAAACAGAAGCATGTGATATCATGGAGTGCGCTGATTCTTGGTTATGCTCAAGAAGGAAACCTATCAGAAGCAATGTACCTGTTTAGGCAACTTAGAGAGAGCAACATTCAAGCCGATGGGTTTGTTCTGTCAAGCATAATAGGTGCGTTTGCTGACTTTGCACTCGTAGAGCAAGGCAAGCAAATGCATGCCTACACCACCAAAGTGCCGACTGGTTCATATATATCAGTATCCAATTCAATTGTGGATATGTATCTCAAATGTGGAGTGATTGAAGAAGCGGAGAGGTTTTTTGCTGAAATGCCAAGGAGAAATGTGATTTCTTGGACAATTATGATCACTGGCTATGGGAAGCATGGTCTTGCAAATGAGGCTATTTCTCTCTTCAACAAAATGCAAAATGATAATATTGAGCCTGATGATGTTACTTATTTGGCCATCCTCTTAGCCTGTAGCCATTCTGGACTAGTTGAAGAAGGTCAGGAATACTTCTCTAAGTTGTGCAGTGATCGTAGTATCAAAGCTAGAGTAGAGCATTATGCTTGTATGGTTGATCTCCTTGGCCGAGCAGGGCGCTTAAAAGAAGCTAAGAATATCATCAAAAGGATGCCTCTAAAGCCGAATATAGGGATATGGCAAACATTGCTCAGTGCTTGCAGGGTGCATGGAGACTTGGAATTGGGGAGAGAAGTAGGTGAAATTGTTTTGAGACTGGATGGTAATAATCCAGTCAACTATGTAATGCTGTCAAATATTTATGCAGATGCTGGCAACTGGAATGAGTGCGAGAGAATAAGGGAATTGGTGAAGACAAAGAGGTTGAAGAAAGATCCGGGGCGTAGTTGGGTAGAGATTGACAAGGAGGTTCACTTCTTCTATGGTGGTGATGACACACACCCACTAATTGAGAAAATACATGAAGCCTTGAAAGAAATGGAGAAGAAGATGAAAGAAGAATTGGGTTATGTTTACGGGGTGAAATATGCATTGCGAGATGTGGAAGAGGAATCGAAGGAGGAGAACTTGAGAATTCATAGTGAGAAGCTGGCAATTGGGCTAGCATTGGTTTGTGGTGGCTGGGAAGAGAATAGAAGGGTGATTCGCGTCTTCAAAAACTTGAGAGTTTGTGGCGATTGTCATGAATTCATCAAGGGTTTATCAAAGATCCTGACAGTTGCGTTTGTGGTGAGAGATGCTAATAGATTTCATCGGTTCGAGAATGGAGTGTGTTCTTGCAAAGATTATTGGTGATAGAGCAAATTGATACCAGTAGCAAGCAGCGTTAACTGAATACCTAATATTAAAATTTCTCATTCGTCTCAAAGTAATAATTGCATTTAAAGCAGGAAGCAAATTCCAGCTAAAAATGATTTAATTCCCTATTTTTTTACAATTGATGAATAAAATTCTCGATTATCAAACTCATTGATTCGATTGAGAAGAAACACGAGTCTGATCCATCACAACCGCATCTCACCTAGCCTTTAATTGGTGAAAAGATTATTTTATTTTTAATCACATCATGGACATATAAAACATTTTAATCACATCATGGACATATACAACACTGCCAACTGCCAAAAAAAACCTCCTTGCAAAAAAGAAAACATTTCCATTAACTTCATGTTTTTGCCCAAATACAAGTGATCTGCACAACCCATGGTGTAAGCCAGCAATCGAAGTTTCAGACAACTAACATGATAAACAATGGACATGCTTTCATGGTGTGATTTCTTAGGTTAGACTCTTGAAAAACGGATGATTAAGAGCTCGTTGAGCTGTGAGTCGATCAGATGGCTCGTATTTTAATAGACCGTGCAACAGGTCTACAAGTGAAGATCTTGAGCTGTCAACATGTTGAGATACCATATCCTGAATCAACATCAATGATTATTGCATTGAGTTAATATTCATCTTCATGAGAAAATGAAAATAAATAAATAATTAAAAACATGCCTAAAAACAAAGCAAAACAGAACAGATTCCAAAACCAAGATTAACCTTAAGACGATCAAGCTTCCTCACAGCCCTGATACTTTCCCTAGAAACTGCTCCTTCAGGCCATTTCAATCTCAATCCTCTTCTAAAATATTTTTCAGCCCCCGGGCTGCATATAACCAAAGAAAATAAAACTTGAGTAAAATAAGCCATCAAGAACAATGAATAGGAAATGACACTAATAATTATCATGAAGAAAATTAATTTATATATGCAACCTCAATGGAAAAATTATCAAGTTCCTCAATTAAATTTCAGAAAGGAACTTACTTGGCTCTTTGAATCATGTGCTCGGGCAGAGGCCCCAATACCCTCTCCATCATTGCCAAATGTTCCAAGTTCTCATGTGTCTGGAATAGTGCTTCACCCTGATACAAAATTACAGTTCAATTATGTCTGTAAAAGAAATACATAACTAGAACCATGTTCATATAAATATAAAGAAATGCAGGACAAACCGAGCACAACTCAACAAGTATACATCCAATGCTCCATAAGTCGCATGGATAAGTCCAACCAAGACCTGTAACAAAAGGATATAGCCTGAGTCAGAATAAGATGCACCTAACAAATAGAAAAATTAATTGGCACTTGAAGCCAAGGAAATCATATCTTATCTTATAGTACTTTAAAGTACAAAACTCATATGGGCATAGACAGACAATGCTAATCAAGTAAAAAATGATTTCAAGGCCGTGGTTAGTTCAGATCGATATGATCCATAAAATGGAAAACAACCCGATTTATCTTGCAGCAGTAGACCAAGTAATCCTGAATTCGTCCCGACAATTCACACTCAGTTTCATTTAGCCAGCATATTACATTTGTTACAACACCAATGAAGATGCCTCATTCACAAATTGGCGTCTTTCTATTCACAGAACAACAGAAGAGACATTTCAAAATACAGAAGTCAGACTGTTCACATCTTAGAAATGTGGGGATGAATGTTGCCAGGAAAAAAGCAAGATGCAAAGACCTATTAAAAGTGCAGTTATTAATTTCCATCTTAATATGAAAAATCTCCAAACAAAAAAAAAATGCATCATCTAAAACCTTCACAAAATTAAACCCTCAAAATCCTCTAAAGCACAATCATACAGGTAGAGTCCGAGATAGTGCTCTTAATACTGTGCACTGGAACTAGGTACAAGACACTGAATGAATTTCCAGATAAAAGCTTACAAAGATCAAGGTTGAAAGAGTTGAAAGGGCTCTATGAAGTACAAAGCCTCACAAAAAGAAGGGATTCATTCTAGTGGCAGTCAAACCATTGTTTTTAAAGTAAACCTAATACCTAGGTTTTAAATAACATTTGTTTGATATTTCTTCTGCTTCCTCAATTTTTGAAAGGTATCTCTATCACCATGCTCCTCTACCAATTGAGGCACTTTATGTGCTTGGCACAAGAACACAACATGTGTAAAACAAACGAAGAGGCAAGTACGTTCTCATTTTCAAACACAGTAACTAATTACCTAGAATAACCTCAGGGGCTCTGTAATGTCTTGTGGAAACAATGGAGCTATGATTCTGATTATCAAATGCAGTACTACCAAAATCAATAAGCTTAATGGCACTTGACTTTGGCAAGCACCTGAAATGCATTTCATCTGAAGAATTCCTCTGTACCATTTCAAGCAATTTGTAACATTATAACCAAGACTATAGCCAAATCCAAAATAATTTTCTTTTTCAATTGCAGAAGGCAAAATACCTTGCAGCCTGGGATCTTTACATATTCAGACGACACAAGAAGTATATTTTCTGGCTTCAGGTCAGTATGAATTAGGCGTAAATCATGCATATCTGCCAGATATGATTAATCATAAAAAAAAATGTTACACAAAAATGACAAAAGAACAAAAGCCACCCTGCCACAGGATAAACAATACAAGCCTAGAAACAGAATGTGGAGATTGATAAACGATAAAACAGGAGGCAAGAACAATCCACACACATGCTACAGATTCCAATAGCTGTCGTCCAAATTCCCGAACAAGATCCACAGGGGATGGGCAGTATTTATTTCTCTTTAGAAAATCAAATAAACTTGGTCCAAGCTTCTCAAATACCTGGTAACACCATTAAAATGCATTCAAAGGAAGATTTCTGCTTAGTTCCCAGTTTCCTGAATGAAGTCAATGTTGACCAATGACATTTAAACTACCACAGCTGATTAGAACAACTATATTCATCTTACAATATCTAAATGAATTGATCAGATAAAGCTCTAGAAGAGAAACACACAACAAAGGGAAAGGAGGGCATACACATTTAGGCACATTTAATTCCAATAATCAACGAGGACAACCACAGTGAACAAAGACAAAATATCATAGGGATAGCTGTTAAGTAATATGTAGTGGTCATTTAGTTTCCGGCCACTTCTTCAGCATTAGAAGTAAAGCTCACACAACTGAATCCACTACAATGTTCCTACGAAAGGACTGGCACCAGAAAAAAGCAATTAGAATAAAATGATAGGTTTCACAGGAATACTTACAATACAAATGTGATTGCGGTAATCAAACCAGTTTCGAATCTGCACGCAGCTGTACAAATTAAACATGCAGGAGGATGAGAAAATCTGGCAAGATGAATGGTGATATCCATAAGCAACTTCCCTATTAGCTGAAACCCAGAAAATTAAGTACCGTGAACCACTGGCTAGGTCATTCTTAGCAAGATGTTGAAGTATATCAACTTCAATCATTGCTGCATCGCGATATTTAGGAAGACTTCGAACTACTTTGATTGCCACGTACTCCCTTGTTTGACTATCCCAACATTCCAAAACTCGACCAAAAGTGCCTACAACACTAGTAATTTGCTGAATGGCACAAGCAGAATCACAAAAATTTAACAACTTGAAGAT
Source organism: Aleurites moluccanus (assembly GCA_948193065.1). Taxonomy (NCBI): domain Eukaryota; kingdom Viridiplantae; phylum Streptophyta; class Magnoliopsida; order Malpighiales; family Euphorbiaceae; genus Aleurites; species Aleurites moluccanus. The sequence goes on along the minus strand of CANXYC010611214.1, from coordinate 2,876 downwards.
AGCATTAGCACTTGGCTGCTAACCTTCACCCATTTTGCTGAGTATTTTATCTGTTAGACAATATTGGTGAAATGAAATTCTTCATCAGAAATGAGAACAGAATAAATATATACCAAAACTATTTGCACTAAACATTAGATAACGACCCAAAAATTTTCAAATTTTGATTTCCCAGCCTATCTTTAATAAATGCGCATTCTCCATTTAATAATTATAAACCAAAATTCATTGCATAGGCAAACATTAGATTAAATTGGAAAAATAACTTACATCGAGGAGTTAGATTCTCCCCAAGATTAAAGACGTAATGGCCATCACGATCATCGTCCCTTCTCGGTGGTGAAGCAAGCTTGGACACTCCTTCGTTTCCAATAACCACCAAAGCCCTTTGCACCTGCAAACATCGATCGAACAAAACCATGCCCAGCCAAGGCAGATAATCATAGCCCGTACTTTTGAGTCTCTCTAAAGAAAATCCTAACCCTCTCTATCCCGAATTGAAGACCCGAAAACGAAAGAACGAACTAACCTCTGGTTCGGATGGGCCTACGTCCCAGGCGAGCCGAGGCCGTTTCCTGATTCGCTCTGTCTCCATTTTCTCAACTTCCGCCGCCACCATTACTCAATCGACATCCCTCTCTCTCTTTCTCTGCGAGGTATCTAATACAAAAATTCTAATAGACCTTGAACAACATTAGGGTTTAGTTAAGAGAGAAATTCTGAAGCGAGGGAAGAATGACAGGGAAGAACGGTGATTGCAGAGAGACTAGGGTTCATTAAATAGTCTGCCCTCTACGACTGGTCATTTGATGGCCATTAAAGCATCAATAAGTTTTGATAATCGACCCACAAGTGTAACTGTTGCTAATGATCCGCTTCAAAAACCAGTTTTTTGGGGAGCTAACTGTGGACAGCTAAGGTGTCATCGCAATTCAATTATTAAATTGAAAATTTTATTAAATAATTTGTTAATGATAAATTTTATTAAAATAAGTTTCTAACAGTAGCTTAATATATAAAAAAAACTCAAAACTCATTAATAATATAAAAATACTAAAAAAAGATAAATTCTATTCATTACAGGACTGTGATTTTGATTCATCAAGTTAAAGATCCAAAAACATATAAATTAAAGTTTAAACTAGCTCAAAAATACTCATGATTCACTAACAAAAAAAAAAGTTTTTTTTTCTTATTAAGCCACAGACGAACGACTGGTTCGTTCGATCACCATGCAAACCATCAATAATTAAAAAATAAAACGCCCATCAATTATCAGTGAAAGCATTATCTTAATATGATAATAAATTTTTATTTCATTCTTAAATGAGACTAAATTAACAAAATAATTTTTATTTTTAAAAAATCAATTAAATAATCTAAAAAATTTAATTTTGTTGACATTTTAATCATTTCATTCAAATTTCTATTAAATTCCACTAAAAAATAAAATTTTATACCTAAAATAACTTCATTCATTCCTTTTAACCACACAAAGCAAGACAATCAATTAATTAATTATTAATCGAAACAGTAAGCTTTTTTACAAAGAGACCTAAATAATGAATGAAGGTAACACCAAAAAGAAGAACTGAAGTGTTGTTATGTTATGAACCAATTAGCAACACTAGAATTTAGTCGGTCTATAGCACCAACTATGATATACAATATCTTCTACCTAGAAGGAACATCAACGAAGTTGGACCATCTTTTCTCAAATTTCACTTCCTTCTTCTCCAATAGAGACTCTAGAAGTTTCATAAACGATTTGATATTTGAAATAGATTGGCAATCTTCAGTAATGATGAAACAGGTGAAACAAAACTAATTAAGCAATTTAAATTCAAACCATTGACACCCAGTTGGTATAATTCAACAATTGCTTACCCATTATCTCTCTAACAACATTAGTAGTCAAATTCATATCTTCCTCGCATTCAATTGAGTTTTAAATGGTTTTCAAAAACCAATTCCTAAATAAATTTGTGCCTATAATTGATAATGAATAAAATCACTATGTTAAGACCAAAAGTCATATAAGCCCAAGATAATATATCAGACCCAACTAGAGACTAAGAGACCAATGTCAAATGGTCAAAAGAAGGTCTATTCATCAAACAGATTAATCTGGGTTGGCATAAGGCGTCGTTGACATAAGGTTTATTCAACCCCAAAAGTCAAAGGCGAGGCAAGGACTCTCGCATATCTTCTAGACTTCTCGCCTAATTCTCTGTAATGTCTCGCTTCAAAGGAAGCCCACATATTAAGTAACCACGAACTACAATAAGGGAGGAGACGAACTGTTTTCTCTCTCTCTTTATTAAATGCTATTGACATGGTATCTGACCATATGACGGCACTACTATAAAACATGCACAATAGGTCATCATTTGCCACTTAGCATAACTCACATGAAACATCGTGATACAACTAGTCATGATTTGATAAGTTATCATACAAATTAATAAAAAGACAATATATATACTGACATTGTTACATTAACCTTTTTGTCCAGCTAATAATAGAGAAAACCACTCCAGCAACTACGATCAATATAAATAGAGATATGCCTCATTTATTATACATAACCATCTAGATACACATTTCTACTTCTCAATATTCAACTTAGCTTATCTGAAACTCATATTAATTATTTAAGGGTCATTTTATGACTTAAGCATCAAAGTGCCCTAACTTAGCACTCTTATGCTATTTCTCTTCCTCTATGCAGATCTTGTTAGAGTTATTAGGTCAAGCAATGTATGCGATTGCTTGAAGCATTTCACCCTAGGTATCTAGTTTGGAATACCTAGCATGCTGCCCCCAGCTAGCATATATATAGGTTTACACTAGGGTTGAACCAGTTAATGGGCTCT
>CANXYC010611173.1:0-44738 GCA_948193065.1 Aleurites moluccanus | reverse complement strand
AAATTAGATGAATGACTAAATTTACTGACGAAATTTAAATACAAAAATTAACTATATTTTTTATTTAAATACTTTCATCCCTAAACACCGTGTGTGTGTGTGTGTGTGTGTGTGTGTGTGTGTGTGTATATATATATATATATATATATATATATTACTTTTTTATTTAATTAAAATTAGAATATTAAAAAAAATATATAAATAATTTTATTTATAATATTCATATATTATATTTTTATTTATTTATTTTATATATTTTTTAATTTAAAATCAAAATAAATAATATTATTTTTATTTAATTAAAATAATTACTTTTTATTTAATTATTTAATTTATTTTCTTATTTTTTGTATATTTGATTAAAAAATATTTTTTGTACATTAAAATAAAATTATTTTATTTTGTTAAATATGCAAAAAATAATTTTATTTAATTAAATATACAAAAATAACAAAATTAAGTAATTTTAAAAAATAATTATTTAATTAAATAAAAAGTAATTTATATTAATTTTAAATTAAAATAATAAATAAATAAATAAATAAAATTATGTATGAATATTTTATACATAAAATTATTCACATATATTTTTAAATATTCTAATTTTAATTATTAAATGAAAAGCAAAAAAATATTAAAAAAAATTAACGATATTTTAGGGATAATAACATTTAAAAAAAGAAATGCAATTAGTTACTGTATTTTGATTTTATCAATAAATTTGATCATTTTATTTATTTTTTATTTTTTATTAAATTTTAGTAAGATAATTAAAAGTATCTCATATATATATAAAATATATATAAAATAAGAGAAAAATAATTTATTTTTAATTATTTCAATTTTAATGAAATAAAAAATAATTTTTTGATTAAATATATAAAAATAATTTTCAAATTTTATAAAAATAAGAAAATAAATTAAATAATGAAAAAATAATTTTATTTATTTTAATTTAAGAAAAATAAATAGTTAAATAAAAATTAATTATTTTATTCAAATAAAAGTATTTTTAAATTAAAAATGATATTTATTTTAATTTTAATTAAATAAAATAATTAATTTTTATTTAGTTATTAATTTATTTTTTATGTATATATTTAATTTAAAAAAATATTTTTTTATAAATAAATAAAATTTTAGAAACTAAATTATAATTTGTGAATTATTTTTTAATCCTTATGCGATTAGGGACAAAAGTCAACGAAAAAATAGTTGAAATTACAGATTTTAAAAATATTAGGGTCAAATTATATTTCGAAAATTATTAAGAATAGATGCATTGGTCAAAATTATATTTTATCCCTATTTATTATCTTTACTTCACTCTTAGTTAAAAAATTTATATTGTTTTGACTGTACATGATAATTTGGAAAATTTCATATTGGCTAAAAATATTGATTAAAATATTTCATTCAGCTAATGTATTTAATTGAATCGCCTAAATTACAGAAATTCTATAAATTTAGTCAAAAAAAAAAAATCAGCAAACTCGTTCTTTCTTCTCTGTTTTGGCTTCGTCTCCCCAGATAATATATATGAAAGTAATTAAACTCATCACTAACTTCTGTATATATCCTATTCTTCTTCATGTTTTCTTCGTTTCTTTTCTTCTAATTTTAATTAGTAACTATGACATGAACATAATTAGCATTTCCAATCAAGCCTAACCTCACCGAGTCCTATAACATGTTGATGTTGATCAGGCTTCCTAAATGATACAATGTGGCTGCTAACCATGAAGGCGGTGACACGTTTTGAGACCCTAATATCCTCCATCTTCAACTCCTGCAGCCGCCTGACGTATTCCGGCACATGTACTATATCCCACACCACTCCCATCCCGCCGGATTTTATAACCCTAATCATCTCACCCAACACCCTCATTCTCTCGGCGGCTGCCTCCACTGTCCGGTGGCCGTACTCTTTTCCAACTGTATGGAAAAACACAGCTGACACCACCACATCAAAATAGTTATCCCCAAATGGCAAACTCCTCACATCACCTTCTCTACATGTAACATACTCTCCTACTCCTGTTCATAAAATCAATTAATCAATCCAACAAATTAATGATTTGAACATTTAAATGCTAATTTATCAAAAACATGAAGAAATTCAACTGTTTTAAACAAAAAAAAAGAATTGAAATAAGTAAATTATATAAAAAAAATTAAAATTATTTCATTAAGGCGTTAAAAAGTTTGCAAATATAGTATATTAATTAGCTAATTGAAGAAAACCTACCTTCCATGGTGGCAGTTCGCAGAGTAGAAAGAGTGGTCCGTTTAGAGCGGTCCAACCCGACAACCCGACCGGAACTTCCTGTTTTCTTTAACTGAGTAGCCACCGTATTCAATAAAATCCCACGGCCGCACCCAATATCAAGAGCCAATTTAACAGAAGACCAATCGTTCACATAGTTCACCATTCTCTGTGCCATATCATGATGCAACGCCACCGAACTGTAAAAGAAGTTTCCGGCAGCAAAGAACAGGCAAACGGCGGACAGCGCAGTTACACACCCAATAAAGCCGGCAGCAAAGCGGGCGGCACTACTTGTGCTAGTACTGATGGTAAAAGAAAGGAAAAGAGACTCTAAGAGTTTGCAGATTGGATCGAAGTAGAAGAGGAAGATGATTGATAAAATGGAGAAGAAAATGGCGTGGAATAAAAGGAAGAGTAAGGTTTGCCATTGATCCATGCCATAAATTGAATAGATCTGTGTCCAATCTCTGTTTGTTGATGTGGGTTTCCCCAATTTGTGTTTGTAATGTTGGAGATGCGGTTTTACAGAGAGAGACATTGGAAGAGTTTTTTGAGTTTTGTGCAGTCTCAACCTGTGAACAAGTCAGTCACTTAAGAACTTAAATTTGCAATTATAAGTGAAGAATCTGATGAAAAATAGAAAGATCTTGTGAGAAAATAAAAGAAAAAAAAATTAAGACCAAATTAAGAAGGAATTACAGAATCTCTGTAAATTTGATAAGGAAAAAGACACAAATATAAAGATTTTATGAAGAATTTTTAATGATTCTAAAACTGATTTTTCAAGGAGTCAATAAAAAAAATACAATTAAGAAAATTAGACTAGACTCACAATTATTATGAAACAAAACAAGGAAAAAATGCATTGAAGTAATGTAGAATAATTTGGCTCATATTAAGTTGAGCAATTCACTTACCAAAAACAGAACCAGCAGAATATCTTCCTATTTCGGAAGCTTCAAATAAAAAAAATAGCAGCAGTAAATTAAGCAATAACAAACTTCTTCCACTTTTAGCTTTTTCTTCCTTTTCCTAGGCAACCAAGCAGAACCCAGAAAAGCAAAAACGCAGATTCTCGCACTAAAACCAACAAAATGCAAGTACAAAACAACCAGATCCACTGATTACAGAGACAAAGAATTTTCTGCCTATCCCAAAAAGGCAAAAAGAGAAAGAACCCAAAAAAAAAATCACAAAAATCAGAGCTTCAGTACCAGAATTTTCCTCTGTATAATAATCAATCTGCAAATTTCAGGTTATCTTTTTCTTGTTCACTGCCAACAAAAGCACTAAACGCGTTTTTAGATTCGTCGTTTTGTGTCTTTAATTTCCTTTTCCAAAAGGGTCTTCAAATTTGTGCTCCTTTGCTTCTAAAAAAAAAAAAAAGAAAAATTCTCACTGGTTTCAGTGTGGTAGTAGCTGTGTACGGGTACGGACTTTTAGAGGGACATGAAGAGGTCGAGAGAATTATTGTGGTGTGTATAGGGTGTAGTGAGAAGGTCAAAATTGGAATAAAAATTTATATTCTTGTTTGGTATTGAAATTTTCAATTTTGTGATTTTAAATCGGCTTCAATCACCTAATCTAATTGACTTGTAATTTGACTTTTGTAAGTTGAAAAGTCAGTAATTAACCAAATTGGCCGTTAATTACTTCAATTTGATTTTTATTTTTTTACTCATTTGTTAATTTACTGTGAGTTGTATAGCAAAATATATATATATATATATTTATTCAAAAAAAAAAAAATATATATATATATATATATACTTTTGTAAATTTTAATTTCATAATTAGAGGAGATTTATACTTAATTTGCAAGCATAGACATAATGATGTGTACTTTTGTATTGGTACATTTGACAAAAGTTGAAATATTATGTAGAGAAATTTTTTTAACTCAATTTAATCAATCATATTAAATTAAAAATTAATTAATGATAATAAAATATATTAAATAATAATTATTTTATGAGATAAATATAATTAATAACTGTTTAAATCATAAAATATATATTATAATTAATACATCGATGTGTCATCTTATTATTGATTAATTTATAATTTAATTTAATGGATTAAGTTCTCAATAAAAATTGGAGTATATATATATTCAATTTATTAATATTATATTTAGAAAGAAAATCTTCAATTTTGAAATTTTATTTAAATTATTAATTTTAATTATATAAACAAAGATTTATATTTTAAATTCATTATCAAATGAATTATAACCCATTCAAAACATGAGAATTCCTATCAAAAAATTAATTTTATTATGATAATAACTTGCAACATAAGTATCTATGTATTTGAATTCGAATATTTTTTTTATTTTCATTATTTATTGGTATTAATGTTTTTTTTAAAAATAACTTGAATTTTATTTTATATATTAAAATTAATATATCTTAATTTAAAAAATATCAAAATATCAAAATAATAAAATAATTTTAATTTCTTTCAGTATCTAAGAAGATAATATGCATTACTAAAATAAAAAAAAATATTATACAAATTTATAATTATGTTAAAAAATAAAATACGTGATTTATTAAAATATTTACAATAAATTATATTTTTAAAATATAAAAACACATATCATGTCATCATTTTATTATCTATTTTTTTTTTACACTCTCCCACATAATAAAGATTACATTCTATTAATATAATAATACGAATTCACAATTAAATTTCACACTCTTTTTTCTTTCTTTTTTTATTTATTTATTTATTGCTCATTAACCGTATAATATATTATATGTATAATACTTATTATACTCCCACTCCCACGATAGGGAGTGTATAATGGAAAATGTGTAAAGTGACTCAATATAATTTCATTATACTCCCATTGTGGAGGAACACATTTCATGTATAATTACATTACAGTGGTGTATGAGATTTTAAAGATTTCACACATCAATTTTATTAAGTTCACTTCTTTATCTGATTAAAAATTCTTTTCCAAACTAAGATATATATAATTTACTTGATTATAAATTCATATTTAATTTAATAAAAACAATATGCTATAATAATCTGGAATATTAAAAATTAGACTTCATAAAAAAAATATGTTTGAATAAAATGAATTTTAATGCTGAGATAAAAATTTATTAATAGTCTAATCCACTACTTAGTTTAGTAACTGAAGCTAAATTCTGTTTAATTTAACTGTTCGTAATAATTGTTAGCTGATAGTTGATAGCTGTTATTTAATAATTGATTATTGTAAGTATTTGGTAAAATTATTATTAGTTGTTATTAATATGTTTAATGACCATTAAAAATAATATTTACTTTTTTATTTAAATATTATTTTTAAAAATATAATTTAGTCTTTTATTTAAATAAATAAAAGTTTTTTGGGTTAATTATTATTATTATTTTTTTTATAGAATAACTTAATATATTAAGTCTTCTGATTTTTAAAAAATACATTAATTATCCTCTGACTAATATCCCATTATATTAGTATATTTTTTCGTTCAATTTTTACTATTAGTCAATTCTAAAATAGCCAACAAGAATAGTAAAAAGATAAAAATGTCATTGTTCTTTATTTTTAATTAATTACATTCTATTTTTATTTTAAAAAATATTTTTTAGGGTTAAAAATGCATTTTTATATTTTTGACAAATTGAAAAAAAATATATTTTTTTAAAAAATATTTTTATTTGATATTTTTTATTTTAAAATTTTTATTTTTTAAAAAATATTTTTATTTTCAATTTTGTAAAAAAAAATATGAAAATGTATTTTTTAACTCTAAAAAATATTTTTTAAAATAAAAATAGGATGTAATTAATTAAAAATAAAAGACAAAGATATTTCTGTCTTTTTACTATCTTTATTGACCATTTTATGGTTGACTAATGGCAAAAATTGAACGGAAGAGTCTAATCGTATTCGTCAAGAGGAAGTTAGTATATTTCTGAAAAAATAAGAAAAAGTGTGTATTAGTATATTTCTGAAAAAATAAGAAAGAGTGTGTATTTAATCATTACACAGGAGAAAAATCATAATTAATCCAAATTAAAAAAAAAAAACTTCAAATTAAAATTTATGTGAACAGTAATTATTTGACTACCTAACAGCTAATAATTATCATTAATCAAATGGTTTAATGCCACTGTTGAAAAATAAAAAATTAACAGTTATACTAAAAAAATTTATTAACATCTACTAACATAGTAAATGAAAAAGAAAGAATGAAAGGAAAATCAAAAGTTACTACTTTTATAATTTTAGAAGTTTTATTTTGAAGATTGTTCTTATTAATTTGCCTCTTTATATTATATTTGAATTATATTGCAAAATAATTATTAATAATAAAATTATATTTTTCTCAAATAATTATTTATCACTTTATTTTTTCGAATTTTTAAAAATAATAAATAATTAACAAAACATTATTTACTATATATTTGAAAATAAGTTATAAAATTGAATATATTTATATATCTATTTCCTAGTCAGAGTTATTTAAATTTTTTTTTTTTGAACAACAGCAAGGAAAAAAAATGTGAAATTATTAATTAAATCATATATTCATTTATCATTAAATTATATTTAGACGTTTGTGAATTTATTTAAATTTAGTTTTCAAAAGGGGAAGAATATTTAAATTCAAATATTTAATTAATTACTTTCACTAAATCCCTGCCCTTGAACAGAATAATGATGAAAGAGGAAGCATGAAACTGAAAAATGTGAATGAAAATGTTCACATTATCTCTTTTGTGTTTTGGGTGGAAGGCAGTGCTCTTAAATATTAATTAAATTAAAAAAGCATAATGGAAAATTACAATTGTGGGTTCTAGTTGTAGTATGTGAAGGAAGAGTTCTTATCAAACAATTTCAATTGTGGGATAGAAAAAGATTTGGTATCTTTTGAAATAATGTTGGTATAATAATTTCATAAAACTTTCTTTTTTTATTTTCCTTTCTTTTCCATGATGTCAACATCAAACAATATAATTAAAAGCTATAAACCCAATTCAAAATCTCTCTGTCATATTTTTAAATTATTAAAATATATCACATAAAAAATTATTATATAAAAATAGACCATAACCCTTAATTATAGAAACCCAGCTTTTTATTATCTTCAATTTCAATAATTCATTTTCCCCTTTAATTGAATGATATAAGGCTGCTGACCAACAGTCCTTTGAAGTTCTAACCTAAATATCTGTGTCTTCAGTTCAAAACTAAAATTTTAAAAGAATTCAATTTTATTAAAATTTATTTTTAATTTTCATATTTAAAAAGATATAATTAATAAAATTTAATTTTTTAAAATAAAAAATTATTTAAAAAAAACAAAATTAAATCAAAATAATTTTTTTATAAGAATTCAATTCATTTAATGAAATTTAATATTAAAAATAAAAAATAACCTCATTTAAATCATACATAAATCTTACTATATAAAGGTAAGATAATAAAATAATTACATTTTTCTTACTCTTAAGTTATTCCAAATAATAAAATTTAAATGAATTAATCCTAAATTAACATATAAATTTTATAATTGATTGAATTGAATTCTATTAATAAAATTCAATTGAATTAAAATTCTGACAAATGAATAATTATTTCAAACCATGCCTATAAACTGATGCTATTTGTGTATTAGCAATGATATTTCTGAAGTTTTCATCTGGAGAAAAACAATTTGTAATTTTTCTTTTCATTTCATTGTTTGCTTTGTAATATTTAGAAGTATTTTTTGGACTAATTTGTACATTTTGCAAAATTAAATTCATTAATAAGATGGTTTTATATAACACATTCTCACATTTATCTGAATAGTTAAGAGTTATCTCCTCGCTGGTGGATGAAATTTTGAGCTAATTGAAGGTATCTTTTTGCCTTATGAGGCTCAACAAATTTTGTCCATTCCTATAGGAGTTTCCCGAGTGACAGATTGGTTTGGCATTTTTCTAAGTCAGGTGAATACAGGGTGAGAAGTGGTTATCAGTAGGCACTTACAATACAGCAATTAATGGAACATGGTGAACAAAAATTCATCAAATCATGACATGCATGGAGGAGCCTATATGGAAAACGAATGTTCCACCAAAGGTAAGGCACTTTTTCTGGAGAGCTTGTAAACATTCCTTACCTGAGTGTCAAGTTGATCCCATATGCCTTCGCTGTGGTGCTGTTGCTGAATCAATTGAACATGCTCTAATGGAGTGTAGAACAGTTCAGCAAATTTTGTATTTCAGTCCTTTGCGAATCCATGTTGATTTTGAGCCTTAATCTCAATCCTTCAGAATCTGGGGTATGAGTAAAATATTAGAGAAAGATCACCTGTTTGTCGAGACTCTCATGATGCTGTGTTGGAGTATTTGGAAGTCCAGAAATGTGCTTTACTTTCATGGATAAAAGATGGCGATAGTACTCATCTGTTATGGGACTTTCATCATGCACAGTCAATAAGAAAGCCAATTTTGATGCAGCAGCAACCAGTTTCAGCACGTTGGAAGCCTCTACAATCCGGTGTCTTCAAACTTAACGTAGATGCATCAATGTTTGGTTTTGCAGGCCTGGGCTTGGGAGTTGTTATGCGAAATGAAAATGGTGAAGTGATGTTCTCCGCAGCTAAACGATCAAGAGAAGCTGTTTTTGTGGAAATTTAATATATTTTAATCCTTAACTTTAGTCCTTAACATTTTAATTGATATAACATTTTCATCCTTTAAGTTTGAAAATTTAACATATTTTAATCCTTTATAATTATACTTTATATTAAATTATACTAAAATGAGTATAAAATATTTTAGTTTATCCAAATCTTACACTTTTTATTTAATTTAAATTAATTATTATATTAATTTTTCAAAATTTTACACTTTTTATTTGAATTTATTTAGAGACTAGATATACTAATTTTTAAATAATAAAGACTAAAATACTAAATAAGACAAATCTCAAGAGTATTATAATAATTTACCATTTAAAAATTAGCATCAATAATTAAATATCCAATTATTACTTTTCTATATGGAGTGGTTTTTATTTGGAAAAATATGTTCATTGTAATACCTTAATCACAAACTCATAAATATTGTGATAATAATCATCCATAAATATTTAGATTATAGTAGTAATGTTGCATTAAAAAAAGTTATGCAACATCAATTAATTAAAATGGTAAAAATATGATATGAAGCATCAATTAAAATAGTAAAAATATGATATAATATTCTTTTCTCTACATTAAATAGTTATTAAAAAAAATTTTCATTATTTATTAATTAAATTTTTCAAAATTTAAATTTATATAAAATTATTTTGTTATTTTTTCACTTCTTATAGATTCTACTTGAAATTTATATAAATATTAAATATTATATCTTTTTTTTAATCTGTTTGATGTTTATAAATAATAAATTTGACATATATATTTATTTATATTAATATTTAAAATTATCAAAAGTAATATCTAAAATTAATAAAATAATAATACTAAAATAAAAAATATAATCAAAACCGCAAATAGACTAATTATACCAAATAATTTTGCTTAATAATATTAACATTTTTTATGTGATAGAGAGATTGCCAAATTAATAAACCAAGCGGAATTTTAAAAAAAAAAATAATAATATTAACAAAATTTAAAGGGATTTTTATAAAACTAATGAAAAAATAAGAAAAAATTTCATTTTGATAATTATAAAAATATTTATTTAAAAATATTACATACCTAAAAATATTTTTTTAAAAATACGACATATACTAAAATTATATAAAAAATATATCAAACATATATATATATAAAAAAAAAAAAAAAAAAAAAAAAAAAAAAAATAAAAAAATAAAAAAAAAAAAAAAAATATTTTTTTTATTTTTTTATAATTTAAAACCAATTATTACGGCCAAAAACAAAAAAAAAAAAAAAAAAAAAAAAAAAAAAATTGGTGGCAGAAAATGTAAGCGAAAAATTAGCCACACAAGTGCTTTTCTAAATTGATAATTTGGGTAACTTACATTTTAGTCATTAAATTTTAACTTAATTAATATTTTTATTTTTATTTTTTAAAAAAATTAATATTTTAATTCTTATAATTTAAATTCATCAGTATAATCCTTCAGCTGTGAGAACTTTATCATGTTGGTGTAGATAAAGAACTATTGATTTCACTATCCATCCAATATTCCTAGATATGTGCTTCTTCTTTTTTCAACTGCCTGTAAAGAATCTATGTTACTTCATATTAAGTTAATTGATTTTATGTGTTGTTACCGGTGAATGAAGGTAAAGTGCAGTGTGTTGGATGATGGTGACGAGTTTTCATCTAGTTGGTGTAATCCTGTTTTCCACCTTTCCATATATTTCTGCTATTTAGTATAATTTGCAGTGGGGTTGACAATAGAAGAGAGACGGAGGAGTTGAAAAATTTTAATGTGAGCAACAATGAAATTAAAGTGGTAGCGGTAGAGTGAAAATAAAAATGAGAAATATTATAAATTTTTTATATTGGATTAATAGATTTTTTAATAGAATAATTTTATTTTTTAACGGAAATAAAGTATATAAATATTTTAATATAATTTTAAAAATATAGACATTATTTAATATAATTTAAAAAAATATAAAGACAGTCGCAATGATTAATTCTATTTAAAATTTATAAAAAACTTTAATTAAAATTTTGATGAATCTAATATAAAATAAACATAATCAAAAAATTAATTTTCACCAATCATCACTTATATGTTTCCTTATTAATTTGTTACTCTTTTCGTCCTAAAATAAATATTTTAAATACAAAAAATAGAATAATTATTTTAATTTATTTATTATTTTAATTCATTAATTACTTTAATCTCTCTCCACCTTCTTAATTCTATCATATTTTATATTTTTTAATTAACTATTTTAATTTATAATATATTTTTAATGAGGATATTATTATAAATTTAAGATAAAATATAATTTAGATTAAAAAATAAAATAATTAAATTGAAATATTAAAAAAAATAAAATATTTATTTTACGGGAAATGGAGTATTAATTACTTATAATTACAATTACATAATCCAGAGTTTAATGCTACCAAGTGGACTTGTTTAAGTGGAATATTTGTTAATTATTTAGTTAATGACTAAACTACCTCTTTAGCTTTTTAATTAAAGATGTCGCATGAGATGCACGTTTTAAGTGAATCTAATTTATTATATTAAACTATAAATCAATTAATGGTAATTTAATATATTAGTATTTTAATTAATTATAATATATAACCTTATAAATTTTATATTTAATTTATAAAAAATTTATATTTTAAAATTCTCTCTCAAATGACAATTAAATCAAGTCAATTTTTAATAAATTTCAATTAAAATTTATAAATTTATAATAAAAATTGAGTTGATATAATTGAAAGTTTAATAAAAATGAAGAAATAAATTTAAAAATTTATTATCAAATAAAAAATAAATTAAAAGAAATTCATTATAAGACGAAATTGAAAGCTTCATATGGTACAAAATTGAAATTCCAATTATGATAGAACATGGCATGTATAATAATGATTTTCTCTCTTTAATACCATTTTATAAATATTATGAATTTATATAATTTTTGAGTGCTAAATTAAAAAAAATTAACTATTAAAATTAGAGAATTTAATTATATATAAGTTAATTTAATATTTTATATTTAATTTATATAAAATTTATATTTTAATATATATTTATAATTTAAATAATTAATTATTATATTTATTTTATAAAATAATATTTATTTAATATATCTAATTACAATTAATTAATTTATAATCTAATAAGATTTTTTCCCTTTTTTTAAGTGAACAAAGTTTATTTGAAATGACAAGGTTGCCTAATTTATGCAATTTGCATGCTTTTGAAAAGGAAAAAATATGGGTTAATTATTATGAAATTTTTATATTGTGGTTGATTATATTAAAAAATTTATGTGTTTTTAAAATTATAATTAAAAATTTATGCATTTTAATTTTTTTAAAATTCAAGATATTTCTATTAGAAAATCCATTAAATACATATAAAAGTTTAAAATACCCATAATTTTTAATCTAATTTTCACCTAAATACTATTACTCTCAACCACACCAAAATTTTCATCTTCACCACCACCACACCACCACCACCAGACCATTAGACAATTAAATCTAATTAAACCCATTCAAAACCCAAATAAAAATTAACTAAAAATAGCATCTATTAAAAAATTAAATTTTTTAGGAAAAAATTGACAAACTATAACCCGCTGGACTATTTAGTTCCTAATGAACACCTTCATTGACATAAAAAATATACTTGTATATTCCTTCAAATCTTCCGTATCCACCTCCCATGGAAAATCCATTAACAATATTAAAAAAAACAACACAATAACAACATAAATCAAAGTTTTTTTTGACAAAAAAACTCAATTTTGATTTCGATTTGTGAGGAAAAGAAATACGCTTTCATCTATCTCAACTATTTTTCTGAGGCATAGGAAATTCAGACCTACGGCGCCCTTTGTTTTGTCAACAAAGAAGTCATCCTTGACGATTTCCCATTATTTCCATGTCAATTCACCTATTTTCGTCTTCAAAGTACTACCTTTGCCTTTCCTATTTCTATAACATACCCAGGCGTATTTCATTCCTGTGTAAGCAAGTTTCGATTTCTTCAAAGTGGAATTGAGGCAGGGTCGGTGATACAACTATTAGTTAAAGCCTTGAGAAGATTCTAACTCAATAAGCCAATGATCACTTACATTTTGCCATCGAGGTTGATTGCAAAGAGTTTAGCCATGCTATCAACAATGCTAACGAAGGAGGATAAGGAAGTGATGGTGGTGATAGTAGGGTGACAGCGAAGGTAGAGGAGTGAATCCAAATGAATTTAGTGAGAGGGAAAAAGATGGTGGATTGTTAAAGGAGAGAGGTGCTAAGGAGTTGGGCATACATTTAAAAATGGAATCATTTGTTTCTTTGTTTATAATATGAATGAATTAAAATTTGTTTATCAGTAAGGTCATAGTTAAAATTGAGTTCGTTAGTCATGATTAAAGTTGGGTTGGTTGTAGGAATAAAAGGGAGATGGGTATTTTGGATATTAAAATAAATATTTTAATTAAAATTTAATTTTTTAATAATTGACTAACAAAAAAAATGAAAAAAATAAATAGAAAGACTTTAAAATATAACGAAATTAAAATATATGAACTTTTTAATATAATTTTAAAAATATAGAAATTTTTTAATATAATAAATTAAAATACATGATCTTATAATAATTAATTCAAAAAAAATATTACATAGCCTTTGACTTTTCAAACTATTACACAAATATTAGTAAATTGGGGATAGAAATAACAACGCAAAGTAAACAGTGGGACCCAAAACAAAACGAGAAGAACGTGGGAATGACGCGACCAACTGAGGGAGGCACGAAGCCATCAACTATTTATTTTTATTATTTTTACAAACCACTCTAAAACAAATCTAATAAAACTTAAACATCATTAACACTTAATAAAATAAAAAATTATGTATACAACTCTCTCATTGATAGTCAAGAATGGGTCCTCTTTTGTAGACTATTTTGAGAATTAGTCTGATTACTATTAATAAATTATGTGTCTACTTAGTATAATTTGACTACTTTTAATTATTTCTTTTGAACTTTTAATATTTAATTAAATATAAAGATAAATTTAGGTTTATATTAATTTAAAAATTGTCATATAACTAATTATTGAACTTATGTTATATTTTTATTATTATTTATGTTTAGTTAAATTAACTGAAATATCTATATAATTTAATAATTCATACTAATAAATAAAAAATTTAAAATTTCTCACTCTGGTCAATCAATACCTGAATAGTTAATATTATGTTAATTAAGATTCAATTTGTTTCGTGGAATAACTTGTTTTTAAAAAAAATTAAGAGTTTCAATTTATTATAAAAATATTGGAGTGCAGGTTGGATCCATCTCGAACCTTTTACCTAAACCTTTATCAGCTTCTGTTGTGAACTCGGGCTAGGAGATTGTTTTGGGGAGCTTTGTCATTATGGCTTCAGACCTTTTTGATGGGGAGGACGACGGGCTCTGCTTGGTGGAAGATAAGAAGAGAAAAAAGGTGAAGGCAGGTTCAGCTCAGGTGAAGAATGGTATGGAGGTTGATCAAGTTTTCAGCTCAAGATTACAGGATCAACAGGGCTTGATTACATTGACAGGCACTAGCGGCGACCAGGCCAGCCGGGCGCCATAAGTATCTTAATCTGGATCTGTCGAGGGCTTGGCAACCTTCGGACAGTAGTGGCACTAAAATATGTGCTACGTTCTAAGTTGCCAACCTTGGTTTTTTTGATGGAAACCAGGGTTGATCATAGAAGGATGGAGTTCGTTAGATATAAGCTGAATTTTGATAATTGTTTTGTGGTGGAGAGTGTAGGACGAAGTGGTGGTCTTGCTCTTTTGTGGAAAAATTGCATCTCTGTTTCAATTCAGACCTTCTCCCCTCATCATATTGCTACTTTAGTGATAGATGAGAAGGCTGTTATGTGAAGGTTTTTTGGGGTATATGGTTTCCCCGAAAGAGTTCATAATTCGGATACGTGGAACCTCATTCATTCGTTATATATCTCTCCTTCTTTACCTTGGGTTGCAGGTGGTGATTTTAATGATATTTTGAAGCATAGTGAGAAAAAGGGAGGCAGCCCACAACCCCATTATTTAATTAGAGGATTTCAGCAAGTTTTATTGGATAGTGGTCCAATGGATATGCATATAGAGGGTTATCCTTTCACTTGGGAGAAAGGGAGAGGTACAAGTCACCATGTGGAAAAACGGTTGGATAGATTTCTTGTTAATGCTGAGTGGATGGACTTATTTTTGGATACGTATTCGTATAATGTTTTGACCCCCGTGTCAAATCATTCAGTAGTCTGGTTGTGTTCTAATCCAGTGATGCGTCAGAAAAATGAAAGTTTTTCGTTTTGAAAATATCTGGTATCATGAGGAGGAACTTGGTGGTATAGTGGCTTCGGGGTGGAATTGTTCTTTAACTTGTGCTTGGGCCCGCATTAACTCTTGTACAGCAGTTCTAAAAGTGTGGGGCCATAAAATGAATAGGAGGTTTAGAGATCGGTCTGCACGGGTGAGGACAGAGCTGGAATGGCTTCGCAATGGGTCAGATCCTTCTTCTTTGGCTCGGTTCATATCTAAAAAGAAGAAATTACAGGCTGTTTTGCTTTTGGAGGAACGATATTAGAGGCAAAGAGCAAGGATGCTGTGGTTAAAGGAGGGGGATTGTAATCATCGTAGTGCTTCTGCTCATAAGAGGAGAAACTCTATTGCGGGCTTGTACGATTCATATGGTGTTTGGCATATAGAGAGTGAAAAACTTCATGAGATTATCAAGAGTGATTTTGAACAGCTCTTCAATAGAGGTAATGGCAATCCAGCGAATGTTGTTGATTGTGTGGATAGTCGAGTCTTGGAGGAGGATAATTGTAAGTTAATGCGTCCGTTTATTGAGGAAGAATTTTTTATGGCTCTGAAACAGATGCACCCTGACAAAGCTCCTGGGCCAGATTCATTCCACTGGGTTTTTATCAGTATTTTTGGAGTTTGATTGGTAAGGATGTGGTGAAGAGTTGTGTTTTATAGTTATCTATAGGGTCTTTTCCAAATGGGGTGAATGATACGAATATTGTGTTGATTCCGAAGATTGAAAATCCACAGAACCTTAAAGATCTAAGGCCCATTGCTTTGTGCAATGTTATTTATAAACTTATTGCAAAGGTCATTGCTAACCTGCTCAAACTTTGTTTGAATAGTCTAATTTCACCTTTTCAATCGGCTTTTGTTCCAGGAAGGAGTATTATCGATAATTTTTTTGTGGCCTATGAGGTGCTGCATTTTATGAAAGGTAATCGGAGGGGGTCAAATGGCAGTGTAGCGTTGAAAATAGACATCAGTAAAGCCTATGATATGATCGATTGGGGGTACTTGGAAGCAATGCTTTATAGGTTCGATTTTGATGAGCAATGGATCAACATGGTCTTGTTATGTGTTAAAATAGTGCGATACAGTATCAGTATTAATAGGGATTTTGTCGTGCCAATTTAGCCTTATCGGGGTTTATGTCAAGGCAACCCTTTGTCTCCATATCTGTTCATTTTGTATGCTGAAGTTTTTTTGTCGATGATGAGGAAAGCTGAAAGGGATGGTCTTTTTAATGGTGTGAGTATTTGTCGAGGTGCGCCAAGTGTTAGCCATCTTATGTTTGTAGATGATTGTTTTCTTTTCTTTCAAGCTTCAAATGAGAACTGTTTAGGATTGAACAATCTTCTAGCTAGGTATGAATGGGCGTCGGGTCAGGCTATTAATAGTGGCAAATCCGGGGTGTTGTTTAATTCTAATATTGGAACAAGTAGAGCTGAATTTTTGAAGAGTATCTTGGGGGTTACTTAGTCATTCGAGCAAGGTAAATATTTGGGTCTTCCATCTTTGTTAGGTAGAAGTAAAAGAGGCGTCCTAGGCTTCATAAAGGATAAGATGTGGCAAAGAATTCAGAGCTGGAAGAACAGGACTCTTTCTATGGCTGGAAGGGAAGTTTTTTTAAAATCGGTGGTTCAGGCCATCCCAACTTATTGTATGCAGGTTTTCCTTCTCCCTTCTTCATTATTGGTTGACTTGCACAAGTTAATGAACAAGTATTGGTGGAAAGGAGGGACAACTGACTCGAGTGGGCTACATTGGTTCAGTTGGGACAGACTTACGGTGAGAAAGGAGCACAATGGGATGGGATTCAGACATATGCCTTCGTTTAATCTGGCGCTACTTGGTAAGCAATGTCGGCGCCTTTTGGAGCAACCAAATACTCTTATGGCTTTGATTCTTAAAGCTAAATATTTCTGGAATGTAGCTTTTGGCAAGCTGATGTAAAGAATAATAGCAGTTTCACTTGGCAATGTATTCTGAAGGCGAGGAGTATAGTTCTAAAAGGGATTCGCTGGAAGATTGGGGATGGAGAATCTATTTGTGTGTGGGGCCAGCCGTGGATCCGAAAGGATGGGAGTCGAGTTGTACAGAGTGCTCCGCCTATTGGCTTTGAAGATATCCGTGTCAAGGGTCTATGGATCCCTTTCCATAAAGAATGGGATGTTGAGTTGCTCTCGGAATTGTTTGTTGCTGAAGATGTTTCAGATAATTCAAATATGCTCTTGAGCCTAGTGGTTGAGAGGGATAAGATCATCTGGCATTACACTAAGGATGGTCGTTAATCTATTAAATCTGGTTATAGGGTCACTTTTGAAGAAAATATTGTTAACCCCCTTACTTACTGTCTTCTGGTTGGAGTAAAATATGGAGGTTATCTCTACCTCCAAAAATTAAGAATTTCTTTTGGAAATTGAGTGTGGGTTGTTTACCGACGAGATGTAAGCTTCAACTTCATGGCCTAAATGTTCCAACTTCGTGTCTGCTTTGTGCACTTCACGACGAGACTGATATGCATCTTTTTATTCAGTGCCCATTTACTCTTGAATGCTTCAGGTTAGAAGGCCTTTTTATTATTGTTAGTAGATGGAGCTTAGTCTTGTTTTGCTAAATATTGTTGAAAATTGGTCGTAAGCTGATATTGTAAAATTAGCAACTATTCTTTGGGGAGTTTGGAAACAGAGGAATAATGTCCTATGAAACAACAAATATGTCATGCCTGCTGTAGTCATAAGATTGGGGTTGGATTTTGTTTCAGCTTGGGCACAGGTCCGATCTGTTTTTGCTGGGGGTACACGATCAGCTTCTGCTGGAAGTTTGGCTGTTCCTACTGCTGTGCATGAAAATGCTGATGCAGGTCCTTCTGCTGCTAGATCTGTTACTGGTTCTATTTCTGCTACTGGATCTGTCAATTCCAGATGGTTGTCGCCCCTGTTGGTTGGCTAAAATGCAACACTGATGCGGGATTCAAATCAAGTATGGTTGCTTCTTTCGCTGGGGCGGTATTGCATAACAATGAGGGTGGATTTCTGTGTTGTTGTTCTTGGAAATTCTTTGTTGTTGTTTTGCCACATGAGGCTAAAATTATGGGTTTAAAGGAGGCTCTCAGTTGGATGGAAAGGCTTGGATATGAACGAGTTATTTTTGAATGTGATGCGATGCTCGTTGTCAAGGCTATTGAGTCCAAAGATATGGATGGTACTGAATTTGGGGGTTTTGTGAAGTTTTGCAAACTTATTTTGATTAGGCATGAGAATTGGTTAGTGTCTTATATCCCTAGAAAAGCAAATTGTGTTGCTCATTTTTTAGTCAAGTCTGTTTATTTATTCTCTGATTTTATGTTTTGGAATCAGATTCCTAATTTCTTCATAGAAGCTCTGTTCACTAATTACCATTGTTTAGCTTAATAAAGTGCTCTTTTCTTCTAAAAGAAAAAATATGTTTATATTTATAAAAATATATATTTACAAATTTTATTATTAAATATAAAATAAAATATATAAAAATGATAACTTATAGTGACCACCAGTATTCAATAGTGGTCAATATCGATCGTTAGCACCGATGGTGGTCACCAATGATCACTGGTAATGATTATCGATGACCAAGAAAATATTTTTTATTAACTAGTTTTCCAATGTCTAAAGATTAGAAAATATAAAAAATCTTTTTTTAAAAAATACTTTCTGCGAAATAAATGGAGTTTAAAATTATAATTTTAAGACTTGATATGGATAAAAGCTTTAAACTTTTTTTTTATGAATTTTGAAATTTAAATTTGAGTATATACTTTTTATCAAGTCAATGAGGATTTGGAATTCATTCAGTGCTAAAAATTAACATATGATATCACTATCTTCTAAATTAATTATGTTATAAACATATAATTTTAGTCTATTGAATGGATAAGTTGGGTTTCGTGCTAGCACAACCAATCAATCTATATCGTGGAAGGTTTTTGCTTGAAAGTTTATACATAAATTTCTTACAAATCATCTTTCTTAAATTTAAATTTTCCAACAACTAAAAAGAAATATCCTATATATCAACATACATTGATTCAAGTAGTTAGAAACTTAATATTTTTTAAGTAAGATTTTAAATTCAAACATTATAAATAAAAAAATAATTATTGAGAATTTTATTTCTTAGTGAATTTACTCATCTCAAATTTAAATTTAATCTGAATCAATATGGTTATCGAATACCATATATATTTAAAAAAAAAAAAAAAAGAGAGAAATAGTCTACTTGATTTGTACATTTGATCCCTTTGTTACCGCTGAAATTATAAAATTCACACTCAATTATATTATATTTTAACTTGCACTATGGCTATGGGTACGAAGAAACCGTTTATGATATTTTATAGGCACATTTAAGAATGTATGCATACATGAATAAAAGCAGAGAAGTTTATTTTTCATCACATTGGGGTATAGAATTCTACGCGCGCAGTCGAGTTCTTAGCTAGCAGGGTAAAAATTATAATAAGTTGGATAATTTTTAAGTTATAAATTTAATTTCGAGGATTATAAAATGTATTTGTTAATAATTTAGAAATTATCAACAAAATTAATTCATATACACTAAATATTCGATAAATTAATAATATTTATTATATGATAATTTTTTACTATTCTGATTTAGACTAATGAATTAAATTAAAATTTTTGATAAGTTAATAAGATAATATTTTTTTAAAAATCAATATATAATTGTATAGTCTAATTTATATTATAAATTATAAGTTATTAATATTATATATGTAATGTATTATTATATATATTTTATTAAAATATTACTTTAAAAATTATTTAAAATATAAATAATTATATTCACTTATTTTTTTACTTTATTTAATTCATATTTAATTTATTAATTTTTTCAATTCATTTAATTTATATTTAATTAATTATATTTTTTTTGTTTAATTTCAATTAGTTCATATTTAATTGATCAATTTTTTTATCTATTTTACTTAATTTATATTTAATTGATTATATTTTTTTATTTAATTAATTTAATTCACATTAAATTGATTATAAGATCGATAAAATATAATAATTTTTTAGTTGAATAAATATATATATTTATTAAATTATAAATATTCTCTCTAAATTAATGAATTATTTCCTTCATTTTTTTATATATATCGTTTTAGAGAGGAATAATTTATTTTTTTATAAATCATTCTCACATTTCATAATTATATTTATTATTTTTTTTCAATTTTGCCAAAAAGCTTAAATACGATGCCATTTAGCCACAAGCGAAGATGAACAAACTCTTTAGACATGGGATTTAATTTGGACAAAATCGCCACCAAATCACTCATATCATCTACCTCATTAGATTTAACCCTTTGAACCTGAAAGGGAGACTAAGAGCATATTCAATTCGGGTACAGCTTCTCTTGAAGAACAAAAGAAGATAAAATTAACAAAAAAAAAAAAAAAAAATAGAGAGAGAAAGATACACACAAAATTAGAGAGAAACGAAGAAACATACAGTGATGGTTCATGGAAGTTGACTAATTTATCTTTTTCTTCTTGTTCTTTTTTTTTTTTAGTGGTACATTATTTCTAAATTCGATTTTAGTTGTAGGTTTTTTTCCAAATGTGAAAATCCAATACAAAGGATTTGTTTGGTGCACTGAATGTGCATAAAAAATAAGAAAAAAAATGAGAAATATAAAAAAAAGAAAAGAATTATAATTTTTCTTATATTAATCAGATCTCTTATTTATATAAGAAGAAAATTGAAATTTATTTATAATATAATTATTTTTCTAAACCAATTTTACTAATATTGAGAGAAAAAAGAATGAGTATTTTAATAATTTATATTATCTCACACTTTTTAATTCACTATTTCTCTCAATTTCTCTTCAAAATGGGAGAAAATTATTTTGCTTTTAAAGTTAATTTGAGAAATTTTAATTTCTCTTTATTTTTTTATTATCAAACCAAAAGAAGAAAATTTAATTAATTCATTTCTTTTTTTTTTTTCTCTTCACTTTCCTCAAAACAAACAAAGGGAAAGTGTTTTTTTGTGTACATGTGTGCGATTGTTCTACTTCTGGTTCTTGGGCAAATTCCATTGTCAGTTCTTTTTATTTTTTGTAATTTTTAAGGGCAAAGGATCAAATAAACACCTATAATATGTTAACTTTCTCAATTAAATCTTTTTATTTAATTGTGGTGCAATTAAATTTTTTTTTTCTTTTTTAATTGGCTAATTAAGCCCCTTTTGTTGGATGGGGACTTAATTTCTTTATTTCTATGATCTTGTTGTTGCTGTTACCTCTCCATAGCCATTTGCAAGAGAAAAAAAGGTATTGGCACTGGAATTCTATTTCACGTATGAATAATAGTAATCTGCTGGACACAATAATGCAAAGCCAGAACTTGCAGGCATTTGCAATTTAATAACAAGCACAGGTAACATGATACAATAGTCATACAATAGGAGGCCACACTACCACCTATGCCCTGTTGCAGGAACTTTTGGATCAGCATTTACCAAAATTACACATGCCATTCATTATTGAATCAACTAGTTTAACAAACGAAAAGATGAACAGCTACTAAAGTAAAGAAAAAATATCGAACTAGAAGGGAGAAGTCAAAAATTGCAATCAAAAAGTTTTGTAAATCTAGAAAACATGTAGTATCAATTTTCAACAGACCACCACAGAGGAGCTCTGTAAAATTTTCATTTCAAATAATTTAACATAAAAACCAGAGATTACATAAGTGAAAAACATGAAAATTTATATGCTACTATGGTAAGTATTATAATTCACAAAAGAAAGTGACATCTAAATTGAATAAACGTTTAGCAAAGACCACTCATCAACCAAGCAAGACATACATGAAAAGGCATCTGGAAACACACTGGAGATCAATTATACCACACACAATAAAGAAAAAACAAAAATTCTAAAGAAATTAAATGAATTAAGCACATAATTAGAAAATGAAAAAGAAATTTGAAAACTTAAGCTTTAGTTTCCCTTCCCCAGTCCCAAAACCACATTTAATATCTGTCTACTAAGCTAAGTACAACATTATGGCTAAACCCATGATTAGTTGTTGCATTTATCTTCTCATAAATCAAAGCAGTAATAAGCATATTATAAATGGTTTGATTTGCTCATTGTTTCATTTTTCTTCAAAAATATAGTTTGCTCTTCTTCTCCTTTCTACAATTTTCCCTGCTATTATAGATTGGTCATGGCAACAAAGAAATTAATTAGCAAAACAACCCAAATAGAGAAACCAAATTAAAGCAGGAGGTTAGGGGAGCTTACTTTGTAGCGGAAGCATTACTGTTCTCATTAACACTAGAGACTTAACTGCTCTTTTCTTGGCTTTAAAGATTGAGCAATTACACCATAAACTTCTTTCTTGGCTGGTCCAGGTACACAAGATTGTGAGTATTACCATTATCACCTCTGGGAGAAAACAAGACAGTCCCCTTACTCAAATCATCCTCGGATCCATTACTGACAGAAAAAAACCATTTCCCAGAAGACCCATCAATGGCATTGGAAAACCCTCTTTTAGCCCCTGAGACTAAATCCTTTAATGGGGTAAGAGAATACCTATTATTGTTGGTGTCCATATCTTTTCCAAAAAGAGACACTCCAGGAAGTGGTTTTCTCTCAGGGGATTGCGACCCCGGCAAACCAAGCCTTAGCTCTGTTTCTTTGAGATTGAGAGGAAGTTTGGTTTTGGTTGTTGTTCTCTTCGACTGAGAGGGTAGAAGAGGAAGAAGAAGAAGAGGAGAGCTTGTCATAAATTCTTTCCATGGGGGAGAAGCCAATCATGTCCTTTGGGTATAGACATAAAAGTTGTTTAAAACGAAAGAGAAAGAAAAATATAGAATAACAAAAAGTTGAGAAATTTGTGAACAAGATCAAGAGAATGGTTATAGAGGAAGAAAGGCAGTCTGGTTAGTTAGCTGTGCTATGCAATGCAAAGGGCTGGTTTATGCTGATGCAGAAAAGAAGCTTCTTTGGCCTTACTGTAACAACTTTCCTTTTCATTTATATATATAAATTTATTTGATTTATATGATTATTGTATCATGTTACCTGTGCTTGTTACTGGATTGCAAATGCCTGCAAGTTCTGATTTGCATATTTTCCAGCAGATTACCATACGTGAAATAGAATTCAAGTGCCAAGGCCTTTTTTTTTTGTTTCTTGCCAATGGCTATTGAGAGTTGAGCAACAACAACAAGACCATAGAAATAACGGAGTTAAGCCTCCATCCAACAAAAGGGGCTTAATGAGCTAACTAAAAGAGAAAAACATCTTTAATTGCACCACAATTAAGCAAAAATATTTAATTAAGAAAATTAATATAGTACAGAGGTTTATTTGACCCTTTGCTCTCTTTTTAACTTACTGTAGTCCTTTTTAAAAAATTTCTGATAGTTAATTTTGGGATGAAATTATGATGATTTTCATCTCTCTCTTTTGTATTGGTCAATTTTCCTGAATTTGGACTTGAGTTTGTTGAAAAAAATGTTGCAAAAACACTGATCGGCAGTTCAAGAAGTGTTTTGAAATTGTGAGTTTTGCATTACTATTGATGTTTTGATTTTTGTGTTTCCTTGTGACAAAAAATGACTCTTCAAAGAAGGGCTTTTTCCTTTTCTTTATTATTTTTTTTTTTCGATTTTCCTCGAATTGTTTCTTCATCTGTTGATTCAATTTGACTTACTTTGTGCCTAACTGTGTCTTTTTGAAACTTCTTTAATTTGTGTTTTTTATTTTTATATTTTCCTACAGCAGTATGAATGTGTTTTTAAGCCCATCAAGTGCTTTTAATGTGCCTGTTAAAAAAATTCTGAGTGTTAAATAAATAAAAATTCCGGGAGTTTGATTATTAATAAATCTTTAAACGTCTAATAGCAAAACTGTGAAAATTCAGGTGCTTATCGACGTGTTTTGCCCAATATTTTTATAATCCGACAGGTTAAAAGCCGATAAAAAAAAATCAAAATGTAAGAAATTCGATTAAAATTCAATTGATTAAATTAGAAAAAAATTTATATTTATATATATATATATAATTTAATATTTATTATTATATATATAATTAAAATAAATATAATATAATTATAGTTAAATTAAAAATTTATATAAAATTATATTTTTTATGATATTAATTTAATTATATTAAATTAAAAATTATATATATATATAATAAATTATGAATATTCACTTGTTCACGTATTTTCTTACATAACAAGATAAATTATAATTTTCACGTAAATAAATTTTTAGTTTAGGATAAATTTTGACATAGGTAAATTTTTAATTTAGGATAAAATTGAAAAAAAATACATTATTTTAATAAAAAATTAAAAAAATTTAAAAAAAATTAATTGGTTTAAAATGAAAAATTAATTTGATTAACCGATTAATTAGGTTTTAATCCCTTTTTTTTTTAGGAAAGAGTAAATGGAAATTGACCGGTTTTTAATCCGAAAAATGCTATTTACTTGCTTGAACATTTATCCCTTGTCTTCTTATATCTTAATACCTTTGCTTTTCTTTATCTGGTTCTGTAAATTCTGTTTGCTCACACACATACAAAAGTGAGTTGAGGAAGCTGATCCTTTTCTCTACCCGAGACCAAAATTTGTGAAGATACATAAGCGACTCGGTCCAGGTATGTGACTCCATTTACTTAAATTTGCTTACGTATATTTCTTTGGTTGGATTTCTGTAAAAAAAATAAAAATATATTTGCTCTGTATAATTTTAATTATAACAGGAATTCAATGATTCTTCTGTTGAAATTTCTGGGTTTTGAGTTTTGACCTCTAATGTACCCATAATTTCTCATAATTAAGTTTTTTGTTTGATTAAAACAGAAACACGCAAATAGGCATAGACTGATAAGAGAGTGATTTAGAAAGAATTTCAAGTATAGAATTGAATTATTGACTGGGTAATTGGCCAACTAATGTTTCATAATTTCTGACAAAAAAAATGACTTGATTAGACAAAAGCATAAAATTTGAGAATCTGATTTATGTATAATTTTTTTTTTTTTTTAGTTCAGAGATTAATTTAATGTTTGTTATAGATAACTGCTTCTATTTCTTCTTGTTACTTACTTTTTACATGAACTACTTAGTTTTTATGTGGATAGTTTGCTTTTAATCGAAGAAGAAGATAAACTTACATAGAGAGAAAGAGAGAGACTACAGTCATCAGGTGTAGTGAAGGCTGAAATGGGTAATTGTCTAGTGAAGGTGAGAAAAGTGGAATCATGATCAAGTGTTTTGAGATAATTTGAATGTGGAAGTGATTCTGTAGATTGTGAAGGGGGCCTATTAAAATTTAATTAGTTATTATTTATATAGTTATAGAACTTCAGCTTAAATCCTGGGTTCTTAGTTCCTGGCTTGTAGAATGTGAAATCCTTTTTTCTCTTGAAAAGAATATGAAACTATATTCAATTTTTATTAACATTGCTATGACTTAGAAGTTGCTGCAGTATAATAATATATGTAATTCATGCTATTGCTATTTTTAGGAGTGGAAATGTTAGGAAAAGCCATAGAAATAGCTAGTTGGAACTTTGAGAAAAAGAAGCAAGCACTGAAGAGAAAAATGGAACAACTGGAAAGCATAGAAGCTGATGTAATTGCAGAACTGGAAAATGCAGAGTTGCAGTTTGGTAAGAAAAGGAAGAATGAAGTTGAAAATTGGTTAAGTAATGTAGGAAGGGTGAAAAATGAAGCTCAGAGCATAGAACGAGAAACAATACAAAATGGATGGAGCATACTGTCAGGAAAGGGCATAGAGAAAAACATTGAAGAAGTGGAAGAGCTTATTGGTCAAAGAAATAGATTTGGAGCAAGTCTTCTCCTTGATGTGCAAGAGAGTAGTGGAGATGCTTTGCTAGCCCCAAAATTAGTGGGTCGAGCATTTCAAATACATTTTAATGAGATTCAAGAATATTTAATGACAGATGAGGTCTCAATCATTGGCATTTATGGGATGGGAGGTGTGGGGAAAACCACATTGGCAGCTCATATTCATAATGAGCTTCTCGATAGACAGAGAAATGTTTATTGGATCACTGTATCTCAAGACTTTAGTATCTATAAATTGCAGAATGATATTGCCAGAACTATCGGTGTTGGTCTTTCCGATGAAAATGATGAGAAGAAAAGAGCTGCAAAACTATCAAAAGCGTTGAGTAAGAGAAGAGAATTTGTTCTCGTTCTAGATGATTTATGGAACCATTTTCCTCTAGAGAAAGTGGGTATACCTATTGGAGTGAATCGATGCAAATTGATTCTTACAACTCGATCACTGGATATTTGTTGGAGGATGGGTTGCCAAAAGAACATTAAAGTGGAGCCTCTTTCTCAAGAAGCATCTTGGGACTTATTTATGGAGAAAAGAGTTGAAGCATTACCTGCAGAAGTTAAACCGATCGTAGAATCTATTGTGAGGGAATGTGGTGGTTTGCCACTCGGAATCATAACGGTAGCTGGAAGCATGAGGGGAGTAAGTGATGTTTATGAGTGGAGGAATGCATTCAGGGAATTGAAAGAATCAAAAGTTAGGTTAGGTGAAATGGAATATGAGGTATTCCAAGTATTAAAATTCAGTTATAATCGCTTGACCAATTTAGCATTGCAACAATGCTTCTTATATTGTGCATTATATCCAGCAGCTCAGAAGATCAGAAGAGAACACTTGATAGAGTATTTGATTGTTGAGGGAATAATAGAAGGAGGAAGCAGGCAAGAAGAGTTTGATGAGGGTCATACCATGCTCAATAGACTAGAAAAATTATGCCTGTTGGAAAGTGTTATGGATTGGGGATACAGATGCGTGAAGATGCATGACTTGATCAGGGATATGGCCATCCATATAATGAAAACGGATCCACGAGCGATTATTAAAGCAGGCAAACAGTTAGTTGAATTTCCAAATTGGAGGAATTGGGCAGAGGATCTTGTGAGAGTTTCATTAATGAATAACCACATAGAAGAAATTCCTTCTGGCTATTCACCAAAATGTCCTAATCTTTCAACCTTATTGTTGAGTGGCAACAAGATGAGATTGATTGCAGATTCTTTTTTCAATCAATTGCATGGACTAAAGGTTCTGGATCTTTCTTATACAGGTGCTAATGAATTGCCTGGTTCCATCTCTCAATTGGTGAATCTAAATGCATTGTTGCTTAGAGGGTGCAACAAGCTTAAGCGCATTCCATCATTGGCAAAACTTAGGGCATTGAAGAAGTTAGACACGAGTTATACTGAAGTTGAAGAAGTGCCTCAAGGCATAGAATTGCTTTTCAATCTCAAGTATTTGGATCTTAGTAATACAAAAATAGAGGAGATACCAACCGGAATATTACCAAAGCTATCCTGCCTGCAAGTCCTTATACTTGACCAAGTTAAATCAGAGGAAGTAGCATGTTTGAGGAAGTTGGAAACTTTGGAATGTCGTATCTATGATGTTGGTGAGTTGAACACATATATCTCTTCAACACATTCATCAAATCTAAGCCGATACTGTTTGGTGGTAGCGCAACATAGGTCCCTAGATGATGTGTTACCACGAGGCTCGAAAGTTGTATATTTTAACTCTTGTAGTATCGGTGATGGGGACAATGCCTTGCTTCTCCCAAAAGATGTCCAATGTTTGGATTTTTTTTATTGCAACATGCAAAGAAGCAGCTTGTGCTTAAAAAATGCAATTGAACTGAAGTCCTTTACAATTACTTCTTGTGTTGGGATAGAATGTTTGCTCTCATTGTCCTCATCTCCTTCTATATTTCAAAGCCTCGAGGACATATATTTAAGTGATTTGAAGGACTTGCATTCCCTCTTTGGTAGAGAAGGTGTTGCTGCACCACCACCAATAACATTACCATTGTCCCAACCTGTTGGTACCTTTTCCCTCCTTAAAAAATTTTATATATGGGGATGTCCAAGTATGAAGAAGCTGTTCCCTCCAGGCTTATGTTCAAACCTTCAAAACCTGGAAGAGCTTTATGTTCATTATTGTAAAAATATGGAGGAGCTGATAGCATATGAAGGACAACAAGAAAACTATATCAGAAATGGCAGTATTCAATTCCTTCTTCCAAAACTACAGTCTTTTAGTTTGAGTAACTTGCCAGAACTAAAGAGCATTTGTAGTGGAAAAATTATTTGCAATTCTCTCAGTAAAATTTATGTAGACAGCTGTCTGAAGTTAAAGAGAATGCCACTCTCTCTTCTGTTGTTGGACGATGACCAAATATCTCCTCTCCCTTCCCTTCAAAACATCAAAATATTTCCAGAAGTATGGTGGGAGTCGGCTGAGTTGGACCATCCAGAAGCCAAGAATGTCCTCTTACCCCTTATTCACTTTAGTCAGTACTAAAAAGGAACTATTATAGCATGTAGGGGTAAGCCGAGCATTTTCAGTCATTCATTCGACATTAACATTTCATCCATCCACCACTTTACTTTTTCCGATGTTTCATTTGATCAATGTAGTATGTACTCACATTTCAAATAGATTGAACTTTTCTTGTAATTCTGCACTTTTCTTTTTCTGCTGCTACTAATATAGATAACTTTTACCTATAATGTTAACTATTTAACACTTGCTTTGTTATGAATTATCTATTTTTGATGTTTTTTTAGAATACTTCTAAGTAGGACATATTTCTATTCCACTTGATTTGATTGCTGGCATTATAGTTCTTCAATATCTATGTTATTTTTCATTTTGATGCTCAATCCAATGACAATCATTTTGCTGATTTTTCCTGATAAAAATAGTAAACTAATCTGGGGAATTTCTCAACTCATTTTAGTTTTTTTATTTTAAAAAAAATTATTTTATTTTATTGTATTACATTAATTCATTTTGCAGATGTTTATAGTGCAGCTTTCCTTGAATATATTTTGGATCCTAAAGAAACAGAATAACAGACCCTTCTTTTATGTTTTCTTTTTTCCAGATTTCCTATAAACCCTTTCTTTTTTAGATTCTGCTAATCAAAAGTAAATGCTCTAAGTTATGAATTGGCAAGGCATGAAAGTTCATAAATGCTTCTAAGCCTGTTTTACACTATTTTATTAGGTACTGCCCTGTGTTTGGATGAACAAGATATTGATTCCTAGAAAAATGCATAGATCAGAATCTTACTATTTTAATTAGTATTAGTGAAGAAGAAGATGTACTAGTCCATAAAGACGTCCAATATCTGGATTCTAATGATTGCAACATCAGAAGAAGCAAGCAACTGGTGCTTTTAAAAAAAAAAAAAAAATGCAACTGAAATTGAAGTGCTTTACAACAATTAATTATGAATTGTAATGAGATTGTTTTTATCTACTATAATATGCTATATGTTTTATATTAGTATTAAAAGGAAAGTGATTGTGATTTTGCTATAAATACTTTAAAGCCTAGCATCAAAATTCTGGCAATCAAAATATAAAATTTTGGTTGATTTACCTGTGTACCTTTTTCTAGATGCAGTAAATTCAAAAAGATTTTCCCTCGTTTACTTTTTTTTTTTTTTTTTTGGGTTTTTCTAACTATTGTCTTAGATATTATTTAATAAATAAAAATTTAGACAGGATTAAATAAATAATTTAAAAATAAATAAAAATATATCTTCTCATCATTTACGTTGCCATGGCCACTGCTTTTTTGTATCAGTGTCTGCTTGAAGGGATGTAAATCACACCCAATCAAATTCTATAAATAGGTAACTTTTCTACGGATATAAGTCAATTAAAAACTACTGCTCACAATTTTCTCCACGTCAATGTTTATGTTACCAATACCATAACAGGAATAAGGATTATCATTACTATTAACCTAATGATTGAATGCTTTTTTTTTTTTGGTGATATAAATAAAAAAAAAAAAAATCAGGAGTTCAAACCTGACAACTCCTTTCAAAAAAATTTCAATAATGCCAAAAATGATAAAACTTTAATAGGATTATCACTCGCTAAACTCTTTGATCATAAATTCTTTCAAAGGTTATACATATTTTTAAATTTTAAGTAAACTCATCTATAAGCTAAACTAAGAAAATTTTACCATTTTAGTAAAATTTATGGTTAATAATAATTATACTAATCCTTAATCAATATTAATATAGAGTTCTGTTAAAATGACATTCTAATTAGCTTAATTTACAGTTATGGAGTCTGCCTAGATTTTCTCTTAGTTTTTGATTAAATTTTATCACATCTGTTCTGTCGGTTAACTCACCCAAAAAATTGTAACCCACATCCCAAAATATGACATATATTCCAATTGGACTTACTTAGGGCCTATTTTTGCTACATAATTGTTGCAACTTTTAGGACTTACTGGATTTCTTACATAGATCTAACTATCATAAAGATGAATTGGCCCAACCCACAACTATGTTGTGAAATTTGTAAGTATGGCAATTGCTGGGAAAGTGACCAAGATTTCAAGAATTGGTTTCCAGTTGCATTGACTTGCATATATTTCAACCAAGTCTTTGCCCCTTTCTTGGATATCATTCTGAGGAAGATTAGGAATTTAATTTTCTTCTCTAATTACCTTCTGGTATGTAATCTCTATTCTTTAGTATGATTTGATTGGGTTTAATGTACTTTTTTTTTCTTCTTGTAATTGTTTCTTAATTTCCCTTATTTCTGTTCTTTTTTAGATTTCTGCTTTTCTTTACTTTTTGAAAAATAAATTACTTAGTATATGTTGTTGAAGTAATATTATTCAAGATTTCTGTTCTTTTTGTTCATCAGAGAGTTAAAGAGATCAGTTCTTGGTTTATCATTTGTCTAATTAGCTATGACTCTGCTGAAATGAAGATATATGGAGAGGGGAGAAGGGGGAATGTTTCTGGTTTTAACCCTCTTCAAATCTGTTACTAGGAACAATTTTTGTTGATCTTAACCCAAAAAAGAAAATAAGGGAAAGGAAGTTGACAAGTGGAATTTGTATCTTATTATTATATTTTTAATTGTGTAAATTCTGTTTTTTATCCTCTCTAAACTTTATTTTGTCACTATTGATGTGCTAAAATCTTTCTTTTTGAATGCTTTATCTCATTTTTTCTTCTCAGGTAGTTAGAGTGGTGTTATCAAAATTTGGTGATTTTGGGATTATGTAAAATAATAGAGAATGGAGTTCATGGCAGTGTTGGGATTAGGTGCTGCTGCTCTGGGTGCTTTGGAGACCATTTGGGGAAAAGTGGAGGTCTTCAACAATATATGGCCATTTATTAACTATCACAGCCGTATCGATGAAAATAGGAATATTCTAAAAAGAAAATTGGAATATTTGTGCATTATAGAGGATGATATTAACAAAACACTAGAAGTGGAGGAGTTTAATTCTGGAAAGAAGCGAAAAAGGGAGGTTGAGAATTGGTTGGGAACTGTTCAAAGAAAGAAAAATGACGTGCAAGGAATGGAAAAACAAATTGGAGGAAGAAAATATTCATTAGGACCCTGGTGGGAGAGTCGTCTTGAGAAGAGTATTCGTGAAGTAGAAGAATTATATGATCAGGGAAAGTTTGATTGTCCTTTGCTTGATGCACATGAAAGTGGGGGGAATGAATTATTGACAACAAAATTGATTGGTCATAATTCAGATGAGGGAGTTTTAGCGAGGATTTGGGCATGCTTGATGAATGATAATGTGCAAAGAATTGGTGTTTACGGAGTTGGAGGAGTTGGAAAAACAGCAATTATGATGCATATACATAATCAACTCCTTCAGAATGATACTTTTAATCACGTTTACTGGGTTACTATATGTGAAGATTTCAGCATTCACAAGTTGCAGAGTGATATTGCTAGAGTAGTAAGGCTTGATCTCTTTGACGAGGAAGATACAAGGAAAAGGGCCGCAAAGTTGCATAAGGGACTTTTAAAAAGAAAGAAATGTGTGATCATTTTAGATGGTCTTTCGAATCGTTTTAATCTAGATGAGGTTGGCATTCCAACTCAAGTGAATGAATGCAAACTAATGATAACTACTGAAACATTAAGATTGTGTAAAAATATGGATTGCCAAGAAAGAGTTGAAATTGAGCCTCTTTCAGTTGGAGAAGTAGAGAACTTATTTAAGGAAAAGATAGGGCTTGAAAACCCACTAAATCCCCAAGTTGAAGAAATTGCAAAGCAAATTATCACAGAATGTGGAGGTTTGCCTGGTAAAATTATTACTATTGCTGAGAGATTGAGAGGAGTAGATGATATCAGTGAGTGGAGATACACATTAAATGTACTTAGAGAGTGTAGAGGTGTCTTCAATGATCAATTATAAGAGTTACTGCAATTATGTTATTGTATTTTGGAAGAAAATAAATTTATTGTAATTATGTAGAGGTGGCCTCAGCAGGTTATTGACTGAACTACTGAAAACTCTGCTGATCATTTACATGTTCATGTGCCTAACTGCAGTGCTAATGCTAGACAAGTTCCTTCTGCCTTGAGATTAGAGAAACTGACTTTACTAGCTAATATGCAATTTTGTTCATAACACCAATTTTCAAAGTATGTTCTCCATAAGTAATCTGATGATGATATTAGTATTAATAGCTCAAGTTTGTTATTTAGTAATAAAATGGAATAATGTTGACAAATAAAATCATAAAAAATTAATAAATATAAAACCATAATTGTTAAAAATTAATTATAATAAATAAATAGAACATCAAGTAGTATTTTAATTATCTAATAAAATGTATACTACTTTATAGTAATCAAACAATTACAATATGGATATTTAGTTTGAAATAAAAATAAAAATTATAATATTCAAATAAATAAATCATAAAAAATAAATTAAAACTCAGTTAATAAAAATTCAACAAAATTGTATTATAATTAAATTTTATTATAATACACAAATTAAGCTACATTCGTTATTTGACACTTCCCAAAATTCACAAGCAGCAGCCATCCAACCGGCTTGGAACTGTGTTAGGTAGACCCGATAGGTCTGATTTCATATATTCATGATTTAGAACCTAATCTAGGTAATTCGAGCTGCTTCCAGGTTAGGTTCCTCTGGATCTGATCGATTTCTAGGGGAAAAAAAGTATATATTTTGACTGGGTTTGGCCCGATCTAACAAATGGTTTGACCCAATTTTATAGAGTTATAGGAAAATTTATGTCTAGATAAAGATATTTATTTTATATACTCAATCAATGACTAATTAAATATTTTAATTATTATAATTTTTTTAATTTTTCAGTAAAAAATTTTTATATATTTTTATCTCATTAAATTGATATATAAAATTTTTTTAACGAATTGAGTAACTAATAAAATGCTACATTAAAATTGAAATGTTTGACATAATGGTATTCATATGACAAGTTTACACGTACAAATAATGAATTGGATTAATTGCAAGGCCTATTAAATAAGATAGCAACATCTATATTTATTTTTCTCCCAATTTGAAATACATTGTATAATATTTATTGCAATGACTTTTCTTCCTCTTTTATGTTATCTCCCAATTTCAAAAATACTATAATGTCTAATTAAGTGAGGAAACAAATTGTGCAATGACTTTGCAACTACCAACGGGCTTTTTAATTAATATATTTTCATATTGTTTTTTTCTTATTCTTATTTAAATGAAAACAATTAATTGCTTAATTTCAATTTTTTTAATTAATTTCTTAAGCTATAGATCCACTGAATAATTTTTAAAAAATAAAAACATGTAATAATTAATTAATACACAATTAGGGAAAAAAAATACATACATCAATAATAGTACTATTAATTAATCATAAAATGGCGTGGGTGGCACCACTAAGGCAGCAACTGTGCATTTGGTGTACAGGTTTTTAAGTGTTACTTAAGTGCTAGCCAACGACCCAAATCACAATCCAATTTACACACCCTAACTATATCCAACACCATGATCATGAAACAGCTAGTAATTAACTCTTATCACTATTAGTATAAATAATACAACAATCCAATGTATATATATTAGTAGAAACTAATCCAAACAAATTAATTTTTATCTATATTGAATGTGTACACTAATTTAATGAAGTCGTTAAGTTTTTATTTTAGTAGTATTTTTAAAATAATTTAATTATATTTTATTAGAATTTGATTTGATTTTATAAAGATTTGAGTTGATTTTATTTATTTTTGAAATTTAAAATTAAAATTAAAAATATAAAAATATTTGATTTAAAATTTAAATTAATTTAAAGAATATTGCTTAAAAAATGGGTTAAGTTATGAATATATGGAGTAAAAAAAAATATTTATATTTTTTTATTAAAAAAAAAGATAAAAGAGTAATATTGACTAATAAATCTCTACATATTGTGTAAACAAATTTTTTTTCATCAATTGTACTAAAAAAAAAAAGAATTTTCCATCAAATATTTTCCTTACATTTGGGTGGTTGGAATTTGGTCTCAATCTAACTAATCGAACTATGCCTCATTTCAACAAATTCCACTTGTCAATCATATAATGGTTAATATCACCATAATAGCTCGACCTTTAACATTTACTTCTGTGTATTTTTTGAAGCCTCATCCCATATATACTATACCTACTTGGAATTAAATAAATTAAACAGGAAAAAAAAAAAAGTACTGATCTTTAAGTCTTTGCTGGTATGTTTTTATGTTTCAATGGTTTTCTTCTGTTTCTTGATAGACCAAAGAAGGAAGATAAGAAGGAGCAAGCCGGTTGCCGGATCATGTTCACGGTGTGGCAGCGGTGCTAGTGTGGCTGACATGAGAACCGCCACAAGGTTTTGTTATGTCCCCTTTTATTGGAAATCTTGGAAAGCGATTATTTGTACATTTTGTGGAGCTACTCTTAAATCTTATAGATGAGAGTTCTTTATTTTTAGAATCATATATCAATATTTAGTTCATCAATAATATTAGCACTCTTCTATATATTCTACCCATTTTTCCTATGCTATTACCATTTTTTTTTCATCTGATAGTTAACTATAAGATTGTAAGGAAACTTGACTTGCATTTGCTTTTTTTTTTTTTTTTAGTTTCAGAATGAAAGTGGAAGATCTTTATAAATGTTTAGTTGTTGCATATATATGATGATAGAAAATTTCTCTTATATTTAGTGGAACATCTTCATAATAATTGTTTAGTTGTTGCATATATGATCATAGAAAATTTCTTTATATTAGGTAAATTTTTTTGGGTTATTTTTAGACTTGTGAAAGACAACTTATCTTATTAAGAACTTGAAATCATTCATTTAATATTTAAGCTATTAACTTGTTTCCTATTACATAATACTAATTCTCCAAATATATATATATATATATATTGATTATTTGTCATATATGTTTTTTTTTCTTGGTATATTAGAGATTCTTAAAGAAAAGAGTAAATTATAATTTAAACTAACTTCTTATGCTATGAAGCATAAACAAGAATATTAAAAGTACCTATGGTTAATCTAATTATGTAAATAATGATGTGTTTTAGCTAATAATTTTGATAATTATTATGTCATTTTGGCTAGTTAGTAATGGGAATTTCTTTGATTATTTCATAACATAAAACCATAAATATATTTCAATGAGATTTTAATTCAAGTACATTCGAGTTGTTTTCAAAATTTAGATATTTAAAATTCGAATCAAAATCAAATTTACTTAAAAATATCTCAAAAATATAATCTAATTCTAAATCAAAATTTCTCTTTATGAAACAAATAATAAGTTATATGAAAAACTATTTCATGAAATCATTAATCTTAGATGAAATATTTAATTATAATTAATTAATTATTATCATTCTAATTTCTAATTAACAAATGTTTTTGTCAAGAAATATTATATGCAAATAAAATATTTATTACAAATGTCAAATGTCATAAAATAAGTAAAAGATTTAACTCATCTCTTTTCACCTTTTTACTTGAACTCTATAGTAGATTAGTAGTCAGGTATAGCACAACTATCATATGATGTTAGAAATCATGCCAAGGACAGACCTAATTAATTCTAGTTAGTTGGAGCTTACAAGTTTGATATTTTGGAGAAGAAAAATAGGAAGCAGAAGTACTACTTGAATATTAAGCAAAAGTCAACACCCAATTATCTAAAGGCTATGCAATGCTTTCAAACAAAACCTTAGACAATAATGTTACAATTGTGGACCATATATTATAAATGTTGGCTTTAATAACTAAGCTTTGAGGTACTCTTATAAATTAATTGGATAAATTTATTCTAATTTTATTCTTAACTCCCTTTATTTATTATATTTTATTTGTTAAATTCCTAAAATTTTATTTGTCCACATTAAATACTCAATTTTTTTTATTTTGTTTTTCATATTGAAATCTTTGTAATGGTTAAAATAAAATTAATGAGAAATTTAATAACATTGATTTAAAAATATTAAAAAAAAATTATATATTTTTTGTTATAAAAATTGTTAAAATTATAAAAAAAAAATTCATTTACACATCCATCAATTTTTCGAGTTTTATATATTAAATAGTAAGATTGTTTAAAACTTATACATTAATATAGTTATATAATCATTTTTCCAATTAATTTCTAACAAAACTTGGTATTTTCAAACAATGAAACCCACCAACCTTTTCTTTATGGGCCTAAAAAACGTAGCAAGTTAATTACTTTCTAATTAATTTTTGACAATGGAATTAGGAAACTTCTCAATCACTACTAATCTTTTTTTGAATAATTAAATCACATATATATACGAGTCTTGAAAAGGAAATAGATGAAATTAACGGGAAATTCACCATAATCAAACTTATCTTAATGTTATTTTTATGGAATTAATCATTTTATGAAAAATTAAAAAAAAAAAAAGAAAAATATTTAACTTTAAATTTTATTTTTATTCATTGCAATATAAATATATTCGATTATTACGCTTTAGATGACTTAATAAAAATAATTAGCACTTTTTTATAATTTAATAAAGAGATAATACAATTTTAAAAAAAATTAAATAAAAAATATATTATAAAAAAAATAATTACTTTAACGTTCTTATATTTTTTTTTAAATTATTTTTATATTTTTAAAATTATATTAAAACGTCTATGTATTTTGTTTACATTAGATAATGAGATCCTTTCATCTAATTTTCTTCATTTTTTTCATTAGTTAAAGTCTAAAAAATCAACATAAATAGGGTTAATTATTTTAATGTCTTTATATTTTTCTAAATTATATTAAATTATTCATGTGTTTTTAAAATTATACTAAAATATTTCAATATTTTTTCATTTAATCCAAATCGCATCTAATAATCTCAACGCTTGCCAATTTTTCATCTGACCGTTAATATGAATTTTTCAAGTCATATTAAATTATTGACTTGAATTTACCGGTCTTGAATTTACCCAATTTGAATCTAATTGTCAATTAAAGTTTCACATCTATATTATAAATTTCATAAGTTTATTCTTGATTTAATTCTGCAAGTTTTTCTCTAGTAAAAAAAATCATTTGTTATTTTTGAAATTCAGGAATCACAATACTAGTGTTATTCTGTCTATGATAAAAAAGACTCAATAAAATTAGAATCAAATTGGATAGAAGGAGAAAAATTGAACCTTATGTAATTTTAATTATATTAAAATATTATTATATTTTATTATTTAATATAATGTAAAAAAATACATAAATATTTGAGTAATTAACTTTAAATGTTTTAAATAAAAGTTGAAAAAAAAAATTGAATGAAATGAGTTCATTGTCTAATAAAAATAAAATAAAATGATGTTTTAATATAATTTAAAAAAATAATAATTTAATATAATTTGAAAAAATATTGAGAATAATTAATTTGAAAAAAATAGTTAATATCTAAGAATTGATGCCGTCACGCTCATCTGATCTCTACTGCAACCGTACCAACAAAGTACCCAAAACTAATTAATCTTTAATCTTTCTTGATTACTTTATGTCTCAGTTCTCTTGTTTCACAATCATAGTTATACCCTTAAACTACAATTCTCTCTAGATTCAATTCAATATAAACTTGAAACTAACAATTCAAAATCGTTGGAAATTCCTATATATAGTAACATACAAGTTCTTATTCGCCATTGCTATTCCAATTTTCAGATTTTCATTATATTATTACATAATCCACAAATTATATTCTTTTCAAAATTTGATTATATCTTTCCAAGCTATAGCGAATCCAAGAATTTAAATGAGGACGACGAAAATTTATCTTATTAATAAATAATATTAAATATGTTAAAAATTAATTCATTATCATAAATAATGCATAATGTAATATTATATTTTATTGAGAAATATAATAATAAACACTTGAATGAAAAATATTCATGAAAATTATTACATTTAAAATCATGATTTTAATATTCATTTAAAAATGATCATTTAATTTTTCAAATTAAAATTTAAAAAGTCAAATATAGGAGGAAATTAAGGTAAAAATAAAAAGAATTCATGGAGTTAGAAACTAAATATAAAAAGAAGAAGAAACTAAAGGTAAAAAAAAATATAAAAATTATTGAGTTAGAGGGTAAAACTAAAAATTTTTAGAGGTAAAAAATAAAAAGAAGAATAAATAAAAATAAAAATACAAAGAATTATAAAGTATTTAAAGAAATAATCTCTTTTAAAAGTACAAGTAAATTATTGAGGCCCTTACATTCATTTTTTAACAACCTTGAGTATATAATCTATTGAATGGATTCACGAATATGCTCCCTCTTACCCTTCGTTATTTCAAACGCCATGCTGATGCCAAGCCACTCATTAAACCAGTGCTTAATAATAAACACATGCAAATTCACGCCGAAAATTTTTTAGACAAATTTAATCAATCTAATAATTAATTATTTTAAATTATGAATTTTTTTATTATAATTAATATATTAATATATTAAATCATCATTAATTAATCAATAATTTAATATAGATGACTA
Source organism: Aleurites moluccanus (assembly GCA_948193065.1). NCBI lineage: Eukaryota > Viridiplantae > Streptophyta > Magnoliopsida > Malpighiales > Euphorbiaceae > Aleurites > Aleurites moluccanus. The sequence continues at coordinate 5,478 of CANXYC010611173.1, read as the reverse complement.
GATTCTTTAAATAATTTCTCATTTTGTTGCTCTTAATTATTTATTCCGTGATTACTAACTAGTATAACCATGAAAAGAAAATTTATAGGCATATTTCTTTTTAGTGGTGGAGCTAAGATCTCGAAACAGAGATATCTATTTACATTATATTTTTTAATTTAAAAAATTAAAATATATCATGATAATATACCATTTTATTATAAAAAAATTAAAATATATCATAAAAAAATTAAGGATATTATTAAAAAAATTAAAGCATATATTCTTTTATTGGCTATAAATTGATACAATGTATAAACAAACAAATAATCTAACTTTTAATTCAATTTTAGTATAAGTACATAAATTTCAAAAATTTGATAAATAAAAAATAAAAATTTAATTATTGATCTAATTATAGGTACTTTCATATTGAATATTTAATAAATAATCATTATCAAAATAGTAATATTAAAAATCTAATAAATTATGTAGGATAAAATATGCATGAAATTTAATTTTTGTAATGAAAATCTAAATAATTTATAAAATTATTGATTACCTATTATTAATTGAAGATGATTAAGATTAGAATATGATTTGAGTTGATTTAGTAAAAGATTAAAATTACTTAAAATTTAAGAAGGAATTCAGTTGTAATTAAAAATAGATAAAGGAGTAAAAATAAATTTTAAAAGAGAAGATGATGCGAAGAATCATGTCTTGAGAGAGGGGCGAGAATAAAAACAAGTAACGAAATAAAAGAAAATGATAATTGATAGGTAAATCAGTTGGATTTTGTTTGATTTTTTTTTTAATATTCACTAGGTTGCCAATGGCTATAGGCTACTATTTTATATTTGTTTGTGGACTTGAATAGTGGATTTTTATTTATATTTAAGTGATTTGATTTTATATATAATTATATATTTTTTAATTTAATATTAATTTAAAATTTTTAAAAAATATTATCTATGAAAATTAATTAAAAATAAATAAAAAATAATTTAATTTTTGAGAAAAATATAAGTTTTAAGTATATTAATTAATGGAATAGATAAATTTTTGGTTATACAATATTGAATTATATTTAAAAAAATTTTATTACCAATATTTTATCGGTATTTTTTTAAAAAATTATAATAAAATAATGATAATTTATAAAAAAAAAAATTAATTTGAAATCTATAAATTAAAAATATTTAGACCAAATCAAACTGAATTAAAATTAATAATTTAATTATAATAATAATTTAATTTAATTTAAAAAAAAATTAAATTAAAAATATTAATTTAATTTAATAATAATTCTTCAACTTAAACTGATATGAATACTACTAAATTATGGACTAATTAAACGTGATAGTTATTACTCCGAGAAGACACAAGATGAACGAAGGGTACTACTAGAAATATCACGAGATCAATAGTAAAACAAAAGCACATTGAAGATTATTACTAAGATATTTTTTAAGAACCTAGGAGGTGATTCAAGAAAATTAAGGACAAGACTCCATACCAGCTAATATATCAATGCAAAAATTTCTAAAAAAGACAATTAAAAGATCATTTCCAAGACTATAAATTTAAGAAAAAATATCATTGGCAACATGTGGCACGTGATGAGTAATTTAGCAGTGGCAAAAGCAATTTTGACATCTTATTAAATGGGAGTAAAACTTTCAATCATATACATGCACAGAGTCATACTCAAAGATCTCAACCATCTAATATAGGGTTGAGTTTTTACAGAGTAATTTTTTATGTGTTATATTTTAAGTATTAAAATTTTTTATAAAATTTTAAAAAATTATAATTTGATAGTATTTAATATAATTAATTCAATGATATATTTTTTATATTAAATAAAAATCAAATTGATAGAAAAAAATACATTATAAATTTTATATATTATATCTAACGGTCTATATTTAACTCATTTATAATACATTTTAGCTATCTATTTGATTTTTGTTTAATATAAAAAATATATCATTTGATTCATTATATCAAATGGTATCAAATTATAATTTTTAAAAATTTTTATAAAAAATTTTAAATACTTAAAATATGACACATAAGGAACTGTAGTATAAAAATACACTGCAGTATTCCTCAATCCTATATTAGAGGGTTGAAAAATTTTTAAATACTTAAAATGTGATACATGAGGAGCTGCTGTATAAAAATACACTGTAGTATCCCTAATTGAGAGATACTGCAGTGTATTTTTATACAACTGCCCCTCATATAATTAAGTAATACTACAATATATTTTTACACAGCAGCCCCTTATATATCATATTCCTCTGAACCCTCTAATATATGTCCCAATGATTATGTGTACATTAAGGCTCAGTTTGGCACAACTTATAAAAATAATTTTTTATATGTAGAAAAGTTATTTTTCTAAAAATGATATTTCTAAAAGTAATTAGCTATATGTTTGTGTTTGGTAAAATATAATTTAAAAACTGCTTATAAACTTATAAGAGTATTTTTGTCTATTAATTTTTTAAAATTAGCTACGCGTTTAATCTAAAATTCAACTTTTCTGAAAAGTTTCAATTTCTAATTTATCCAAATAACTGAATTTTAGCTATTTAGATAATTGCTTTTATTAATTTTGATATTTACCAAACATTATAAACTGAGTCAAAATCAGCTTCTCACCTAAAAAAACTGATTTTTTCTTTTCATAAACTATGCCAAACTGGCACTAAGTATTATTACAAAAACAGTATTTTTACTTATTTTAACATTGGTTATTAAAAGTGTAATTAAGTGGCATATAATTCAAAGAGAGCAACTAAAACTATTTATATAACTATGAGCTAATAAATCATTTAATCATTTATAAAGAAAATTTTAAAATATTATTATTTGCTCTGTTTTCATATAAAAATAAAACTAATTAAATGTTATGAATTTATCTACTCGCCTTAGTTGAAATAAGAAGACTGATGAAATTCCCATCGATTCTCTAAAACAAAACAAATCCTAATAATAGAGTAAATAGAAAAATAAAAGTACAAACTAGAGCACTAAGAGACCCCTAAAATGCATGATGAACATATGATTTAAATCCTAGTTAATATTTGTCAATAGATACCTGAATTAATGAAACACCCATCAACACCTCAACCCAACAAAACAAAAGGCTATTATTAATGATCCCACTATCCTCTCAAACATCAATCAATAATCTCAATGAAAGTTTACATAGTCACTAATTTTAACAAAAGGCTATTATTAATGATCCCACTATCCTTTCAAACATCAATCAATAATCTCAATGAAAGTTTATATAGTCACTAATTTTAATTGTCACTCATAACTTCCAAAATTATTTGTTGTAATTTGTTTAATAAAATTACATTAGAGGATATAAAAAAAAATTATTATCATACGTTAATTATTCTTCTTCTTCTTCTTATTAAAAATTAATTATATTTATCTTCATTTTTTTTTATTTACATGCATATATATGAGTATATGCAATTTCATCATTGTGGGTGTGTATATAAATTATTTTTAAAATAGTATAGATTAAATTTTGATTTAAGTAACAATTACTAAGTGATATAGTGAAGATTTTAGTGATGATAAAATTAATCCTACTTTATGCTAATTGCTTGTTTCACATAGATACATAAACATATTTAGAAATTTGGGAAATGGATAGCAAAGTAATATTCAAGCATCACTCTTTAAAATAAAATTGTAACATTACGTATGCAGATTAATCCTCAAATAAAACTTTTATAAAATAATATTCGATAAATTAATAATTTTTATTATATAATAATTTTTTACGGTTTTGACTTGGATTAATAAGATAAATTGATATTTAATTAATTAATATAACTTTTAATTAATAGAATTTATGAATCCCAATAATATTAATTTATAGAAATTTTACTATAGTATATAGTTGATAAAATGAATTTTTTTTTTATGTTATTGATTAGAGTTTAATTTTTAGATTTATTATATGTGAGGTAAATTTTAAATGTATGGATGGTAATAGTATGCCTTCAACTTGCATAGAAAGGGACCTAATCTCAATAAAATACATGTTACTGCTAATAAAAAACTTAGTATTTATGAATTGATAATTTTCGAAGATTCAGATAGAACTGAAAAATGCATTAAATTTTAAGGATTCTTTTTGCCATTAGGTAAATTACACCTAAATGAAAAATCTTTAGAAATAAAATAAAAAGAAGAAAAATGTATATTAATATAGACAAAAAGCACAAAAGATCCAATTGGGCACTGTGATGAATTCTTACCAGTAATATATGACTTTGGACTTGGAGTCCGGCCCAAATTGACCCCTTAGCCTCGGAATTTAGAATTGGGATTTTTATAAAAATATCAAAAAAATATAAAAAAAATCATAAAAATAAAAAAATAAAAAATAATCATAATTTTCCCTTTAGAATTAAGATAAAAAATTAACTATTTAAATTAATTAATTAAATAATTTAATAAAGATCAAGATGTTTTATGAGATGAAGTGTCAAGATTAAAAAGATGACATGTTTATATATATATATATATATATATATATATATATATATATATATATATAATTGAGAATTTTATCGATTCAGTTAAAATTAAATTAAATTTTAGAAAAATTAAATAAATTAAACATAAAATTTAGAGAATTAATAAGATTGATTTGCATTTTTAATAAAATCAAATTGAATTGATAATTTTACAAAACTAATCAAATGAAACTAAATCAATATATTTCGATTTAGTAAATTATTCTATAAATTCAATAATTTTTTATTTTTTTAACTTATACAGAAGTTAATTGAATAAAATAAAATTTATAAAAATTTAAATCAAATTAAATTAAATTATATAATAAATTAAATTAAATTTGATTCAATTTTCAATTATATCAATTTTCTCTCACCCTATATCTCTATATATTATATTTTTTTTTATGAAGTACATAAGTGGGATAATTATTAGTTAGTTAGGAGAAATTAATAGCTAATTAGAGTGACGGTGATAGCAGTGTATAGTTTATCCCTTTAGTAGTTATAAAAAAGGGATAAGGTACAATTTTGATCCTGCTGTTTAGTTTTAGGAGCATATTAATATTTAATATTTTTTGAGATATAATTTTGATCCTAACGTTATTAAAATCTATGATCCCGACCTTTTGACTGTTGACTTTTCTCACTGGCCCCCACAAAAATTAAAAAAGTAATTGGCAAATTACAATTTAGTCCCTAAAATTTTATTTATTTACAAAAAAGTATTTTTTTAAATTAAAAATATATATATAAAAAAATTAATAACTAAATAAAAATTAATTATTTTATTTATTTAAATTAAAAAAAAAATATTATTTTTAATTTAAAATTACTTTTTATTAAATTGAAATAATTAATTTTTATTTAACTATACTTTTCTAAAATTAAAATAAATAAAATTAATTTTTAATTATTTAATCTATTTTCTAATTTTATATAT